>BDMB01000112.1:392792-556467 GCA_016859785.1 Macrotyloma uniflorum
TTTGCAATATTTGATTGATTAAAATTCTGTATATTCCATTTACTATAAAAGTTCCCAGAGAATTCATTAGAGGAATGTTTCCTACAAAAATAGTTTGTTTTTTTATGTCTCTACTACTTTTCCAAATTAATCCCGCGAATACATATAATTCAGCAGAATATGTAAGTGATTCATATACAGCATCTTTTTCGTTTATCAAGGGTTCTAATAATTGATATGTTTCTACAAATAATTGAAATTCAATTTCTTGATCTGTATCCTCAATTTTTAGAAACTTAAAAAGCCCTTCTGTTTTCTTTCTTTTATTTTTTTATTATAATTTTGTAAATTTTTTTTTTTTAAAATGTGTTAGAAATGTATTTTTTTTATATTTATAAAATATTATCCTATATTTTTTAGTATTTTTTAAATATAATTAAATAATAATATATATTTTTTCGATTTTTTTTATTTTTTTAATATTATTTTTTATTTATTATTATTTTTTAAATAATTCTCGGACAAAATTGGATATTGATAGTATTCTACACAACCTAATTCATTTTTATCTAATTTGACTTATCGTAACTTTGTCTATCAAAACTTAATATGGTTTAACTAATCTTTAATTCTCATCGCCTAATTTGAGTTGAATATTTTTTCTGATCTCAACTTAATTTTCTCTAACCCATTTTAAATAAACCTAACCCATATTGATTAAACTTACTTTAATTTAAACACACTTGATCCGAACCAAAATAAAAAAAAAATTATCTAAATTAAATATTTTTTAAGATGAATTTTTTTTTTTAAATTCAATCCATATCTTATCAAATCCATATTATTTAATCAATAAATATTTATGCACCAACTTTTAGCACTTATTTGTTTTAAACGCAAAAAAGTGTGAAAAAACACAATATGAAAAAGGTTGAGAAATCGATCATAATGAATGAAACTTTTTAATCTGCAGGACATTCATAATATTTTCTTGACAAAATGAAGAAAGTTACAAAAACTTTAAAATTATTAAAAATAAATTAATTAAAACATTATTTTTTTAGAATAATAATTTAAAAATAACATTAAAATAATAAATAAATAACTATATTAAACTTTCTATTATTCTTACACTTTTTCTTTAAATTTAAACAATTTCATTTTTTATTTCTTTCTCTTTCTACTCATTAAATTAATTTTTCTATTCAAACACATTATTATCTTAGTTGATGTATGTCACTAAATTATATATATTTACAATTTCTTATACCAAACTACTATTAAAATCTAAATATAAGACATTACAAATTTGAAGATGCAATGTCTTAAGTAGGCTAAATAGATATTAGAAAGGGGAAAAATATTTAAGTTTATATTTTTCTAAATTCTCTTATTTTTATATTTTTCAGAATTTGATATATTCTTATTCTTTTTAATACTTTTTAATCTCTCTTAATCCTCTCAATCTTTTTCCTAAATTTTTCCTTTATCCTTCATCCATTTTTGAATATGAAGATATCATAAGAAAGATTGTAAGAAGATGAATGATTTGCACCGTTTAATTATGCGTTTAGATTCTTGGAATGACTTTTAACACCTAAAATTCTTTAGGAAAATCAAGATCTTGCTGAATTGAAGGTAAGGGAAGCTAACTAGGATAAGTTTCTTTAATTTAAGAATAAATTGATGTGTTGAATTGATTCTTGAGAAATTGATGATGAATATCTTGTTTTATGAATGATTTGTAATGGATAATTGGCGGAAAATTGCATGAAACATGTTAATGATCATTGAAATTGCTTGAATTAATTGGAATTTGTGATTCAAACTTGGTTATTGAGGTTTCTTGTGTCGCACGCAAGAATTCTTGCTTGAGCAAATGATTTTTACTCAAGTGAGTACTTTTAGGTTTTACTGTCAGGTGCGTTTTAGCTTGAATAAAAATTTTTAGCTTGAGCGAAAAGGCACTAGACTTGAAATTTGCTCTCAGGAATATTTTTGCTTGAGTAAAAATTGCTTCTCTTGAGCGAAAATGCTCCAATTTTAAGGATGCTCTCTGGAACTTTTTCGCTTGAGCGACAATTATTCCACTTGAGCGAAATTATCTTGATTTTAAAAATTTTCTTAAGTTTTAAAATGAATCTATAAATATAAATAAGTAATAAAATTATAGAAACCCATTAATTTGATGCATATTAAAATAAATGAGGTAATGTATGTTTATCATTGAATTGTATGAGATGTTGTGGAATTATGAAATACTAGATTAATAATTGTCATTTGAAATTAAAAGGGTTATTTATGTGGGATTGTACTATATGAATATTATGGTATTGTTTCTGGATAAGACTATAGAAATTGTTGGAATTGGTGGATGTTGTGGATTGATGTGCATTATGAGGATTTTATGCAATTGTATATATTGAATTGAGATTATTGGAAATAAGGAAATATTAGGAGATACCTTTATGGATGAATGTGGTATATGAGAATACTTAATGAGAATGAAAATCTTTGAGGGAATTGATGCATATTGGTTTATATGAAATGGTGGATTGCAAATTTGTACTTATATGAGATGTTGTGATTTATTTGTATTGGTTGTGTTAGAGTCAAAAGCTATCATGAGATACTATTTGCCAATAGCTTTAGTATATATGAGATTAACGAGACCTACTATTGTAAGGAGGTATCCAGACTTCAAATGGTATCCTAGACATATAGACAGGGATACATGTGGTGTGAGGTTGATGAAGGTTTTACTTGTACTATTTAGTGGTGGTAACAACTACCATATATGTGTTTAGAAACTACCTTGTGTGTGATGTCTAAATCGGGATAAACAGGTGGTCCTAGGGTGAACAAGACTTGGTAAGGGACAAAGTTTATTGCTTAGTAACCATTAAGCATGATAGATGTTAACCTCTAAGGTCAAAGATTTCATATAATTATCTGGATGAGTCTGTTTAACACATTAGGTGTTTGTAAATATCTGAATATATGAAATGTTTGTATGTGAATTTGAGTATGTGGATTCTATGAATTCGTGATGGATTAAGTTATGGGATATGTTAAAGGTGTTTAATTGTTTTATATTTAAGTTTGACCTTATCTATATTAACTTATCTTTACTATATTTGTGTTGTGATTTTATTGTATTTTTATGATCATATATTAATATGAGAGCAAATACTGTTGTAAGTAAATTGTAGGTAAATTTTCGAAAAGAACTATAATTCTGAAGAATTGATTGGATTTATATTTTATATGAGTTTTTATTAAGTAATACAAAGTAAAATAAATATATTAAATAATACTATAAAATAATTATAATTATAACTTTATTATTATTAGATATGTTTATCCAGTTATAAAACAATTTTACATATAATATATATTAATATTATATTTTAAGTTTAATTATGAGAATAGTTATTTTTATATTCGATATATAAAATTGTTCAATATACAATTTATATATATATATATATATATATACAATCAGTAATAAAATTATTTATTTATTTATTTAAAGTGAATATTTACAAAGTGCTTTAATTTAAATCAAATGACCTGTTGGTTTAATATAGGATTTTACTATATAGGCTGGGAGAGAAATTTTTTTTAGACAACTCTAAAATTATCTTAAATTAATCAAAAGAGAATTTAAACTACTTTTTTATATTTCTTGTACTTCTGGATGGATAAAATATTTTCATGTTAAGTGTAATTTAATAATATAGAAACATATTTTTTTCTATTATTTTTTATTTTTATCAATTTTTTTTTTTAATATGATTTATAATATAGAATTGTAAATGTTTATTAAGATGATATCGAGATAATAATTATGTGCACGTGATATATATATATATATATATATATATTATTATATATATATATATATATTATTATTATTATTATTAATAATAAGATGATGGACATGTTTTCTCTTTAGTTCAATTAATAAGAATGAATGTTCTTTAATTCTTTCTTATTTTGAGGTTTTTTTACTTATATTATCTTTAATTTATTACTTTTACTTATATTATATTAAAATTACTCTTACTTATATTATATTATATTGTTCCTTATATTATTTAATGATAATAGTTGTAATTAATGTTTAATCTTTAATTATACTATTTATGACTATTCTAATAATTTTTTGTTATTATTGTTATATTCATTAAAAATAATCCAAACATTCTCTATTAATTTTTATAACCAAAATGTTACTATTATAGTGTCTCTCGATTATAAGACATATTATTATATTATATTATATTATATTATATTATATTATATTATATTATATAATATTAATATTATGTTATTTTAATAATATAATTATCAGCATTGTATTCTTTTATTAAATAAATAATGAAAAAAAAATATTGTCGTAGAATAAAATATTAAAAAACTAGTAAAAAATTAATAAAAAATTAGTTTTTGAATAATATATTTTAAGATTAAATATATTTCATGGTCTAAAAAATATATTTGATTTTTTATTTTAAGATTCATCAATTCTCTAATTTTTAAGAATATGTTACTTAATTTTTTATATGAATTTATTATTTAATGATAATTTTTTATTTTAATAAAATTAAGAGAAAAATTAAATATAATTTTAATAATTATTTATATT
This sequence comes from Macrotyloma uniflorum, assembly GCA_016859785.1. NCBI lineage: Eukaryota > Viridiplantae > Streptophyta > Magnoliopsida > Fabales > Fabaceae > Macrotyloma > Macrotyloma uniflorum. Next base: position 397,423 of record BDMB01000112.1, read on the forward strand.
AAATATAATATTTATTTATGATCACGAAAGATGGAATTGATGAAAGTAAAAAGTAAAATTAAGTGGAAAAAGACACATTTGGCCTTATGTTTTATAGGGTATGAAAACACGTTTGTGATTCCCTTCCTGGTTATTGACTAGTGGAGTTAGTTATGATGGTAGCTCCCTCCAAAACCTGAGTCCCGAAGCAGAGAAAGGAGTGATAAGAAAAGCATGAACGTTAGAGTTAACTCAGAACCACGCCCAGCAACACGGGAACAGCACCACCTCTACTACGCTAGCCCCCCAACGACGTCGTCTCATTCATGTTGCAGAGGGTGCTGTTGCTGCTTCTTCCTCCTTTTCTCCTTCATGGCTCTCTTAGTCCTAGCAGCACTTCTCGTGATCGTGCTCGTCGTTAAGCCCAAAAAGCCTCACTTGGACCTTCATCAAGTGGACCTCCAATACATGGCCACCGCTCTCGACCCAAACACCCCAGGCCCATCAAACGCCAATCTCTACCTCATAATTCGCTTGGTGTTGGCGGTCGTGAACCCCAACGGGGTGGGGATCAGGTGCGGCGAGTCCAGGGTCACCCTCCTCTACCGGAGCACCCCCTTGGGCAGGACCACCGTGCCCGCCTTCTGCCAGCACCCTCACACCGTGAAGGAGTTGGTGGCCACCGTCGGCGTCGATGACGTCTACTTGTCCAACGCCAATGCTGCTGACTTCACCAGAGACGCGTTGCTCAATGACAGGGTGGAGCTTCGGGTCTTGGCCCACCTTGCCACCAAGATTCGCCTCCTCAACCTACAATCTCCTCCTCTTCAGGTATTCTTTCAAATTAATCTATTAAGTTCTCTAATAATTAAAAAATATATGGCATAACCATCTCCATCACATTTCTTTCTCGTTGGATGGGATGTACAATTTCTTCCTTCAAGAAAAAACCTAGTTTCTGCTGCATCGTTGGATTGGATGTTAACATATATTCTTTTTCAGATTCTTCGGTCGTGTCCCTTTCCACTTTATGATTTAGGCTTGGTTCCTTTTGGGTTTTAATCTATTACTGCTTACTGTCTTTGTGCTTGTAGTTAATCTCTTTTGTGAATAATGGAATAAGAATCGATTCATGGACTGGTTTTAGACATGACTTTTTTGTCACTCGTATTTGGATATTATAATCATAATAAGTAACTTCTGTCATACTTTTTGTAATTTAAATTTATAACCACTGCATATTTTTATCAAATGTGCCTGTCAGATAGCACTACTTACATCATTTTTGTTCTTCACTTCAACCATAAGATATTAGTAAGTTTCAGAATCGAATTCTAGATTTCTATTAAACGCTTTCTTTTCACGCTCCTTTATGCATTTTGTCTATAATATACCGTGGTGAAATATTCCAAATTTCTAATGTCCTCACTCATATGTATTAGATTTTTTATTTTTCTCCTTCTTAGCATTTTACTTATTTCAACTTACAGCGAAATCCTTCATTTTAATTTTCAATTATTAACTTGTTTTTTACAATTAAATAAAAACAACTAATAATTCAATAGGCGATGAGATGCAACAAAGAATTTGGAAAAATGACAGAGGGGGTGCATTCGATATTGTTTTTCTTTAGGAATGCAGTTGTATAGAATTTTCAGTTTTCTCAGGTGAGATTACTAGCTGTGGTTTTGGTACTAGCTTTACTGCTCGAAGTTCCTATCTTGTAATAATTTTTTTCTCATTAATGATGATGAAACCCATTAGATCAATCATAATGAAACTCAATTTTACAGGTCTCGTTGAATTGTATAATAGTGATAAGTCCAAGAAAGCAATCTCTAACTTACAAGCAGTGTGGATTCGAGGGATTGAATGTTTAATGAGGGGTGGTTTGTATCTCATTCATCATGACTTGACACACCATTTTGTTTAAATTCCTTATTTTTCACTCAATTTCTCATTTGAGTCACATTTCTTCCAGTAGAAAGAAATTTGAAGGCAGATGAGAACTTAAAAGATTGGATGATTAAGAGTGAGTTTGGATAAGAATTTAAAGGAATTTACCGAAAAAAACTTATGACTGGAAAGGTGAGGAGGAAGATTTGAGAAGGGGTATCAAAAGAAGATGTTCATCAGTTTGTAAGAGTGTTGTTACTTCACTTGGAAGGAACACAAAAAACTGAGGACAACTATTATGTCAGGTACATCCCAATGAATAGGTGGTTTTCTTTTCTGTTCTTGGGTCGGGCTAAGGTATGTTAACTTTGATTCTTATGCTCTCACACCTCAACTTCTTTTGAAAGTGTGAGAGTTTTGTCCATGGCATTCAGCTAGTTGTCTATGTAAAGTTAAGAAAAACAGAGTTGTTAAGCGTATTTAATTTGTTGGAGATGTGATTCTAGTACTAGTTGTTAAAGAATTATGACTGTGTCGTCTCTAATAATCAAAATATTAGGAGATTGGTCATTCACACTTCCAATTCGCAACTTTCGACTCAAATTAACCTTATCATGAACTTATGAATTAAGATTAGTGTTGCACATATTCAAGTTCAAGAAAAGAAAAATCACTCTAATGTAATAAGAATCATGAGTTGACATGTTTTATCAAAAATAAGAAATCACAACCATGGTCTAAGTTTGTTGGTTGAATTGTTTGGCAATGAACTTTGACTCATTCCTTTGTAAAAAAAAAAAAAAAAAAAGAAAAACAACATGAAACTACTATTAGAAGACGAACAAGGCCAAGGGCCAAAAGCCATGCGACACAGAAACCAACTATTATTCAGTAAAATAAACACATATAAAGCTGACTAAAAGAAAGGATCTATTTCGTAAAAAAAAAGTTCTACATATAATTTTTATTTAAAGGAATATATTAGTCCTTATAATTGCTAACATAAATCAGTTTAGATTTTAAAGCTATTAGAGTTGAAAAAAAATCGATTATATTGGTCTTTCAATTTCTTATTTTAAGGTTAAAACGACTCATTTTTAATGCTAAAAAGTAAAATGATATATTATTTAGTAATTAATATTTTTCTAATGTTTCACAAGAATGGTCAAAGATGGACCAGTTATCATGTTGACCACCTGGAGTCTTAGCCATAAAGATAAACACAATGCTTTATAAACTTAATAGAGAATATTTGATAAATGTATTAGAACTGGTGAAAAAGAGAGAATATAATAACTAAATACACTATTTAGATATATTACATTTAACATTTGATGTATTTTATCCCTATTGATTGGTGTACTACTTACAAACTGTGTTTGACTATCCATGACATGACTGGATATAGGTTAAAAGACATAATTTAATTTTAAAAAATAAAAACATAGAATTAAGGAAAATAAATTTATTTCGTTCTGCTTGTATTAAATTTAATTGCATTCACACATTAATGTTATCTTATTTTCTATTTCTGAGAAATTAAAATAATTAAATGCTATACTTTTATAATAATAAAACTATTAAACACCTAAGATTTAATAAAACACGAATTAAGAGTTACTATATGAAAACTCGTTAATAATCGTTAAATCTTATCTAATTATTATTATTTTACGAATAAGTACTTTTAAATAATAATATTTATAAGAGAAAAACTTCACCAAACAAAATATCTTTTATTTTCTTTGTTAATTTTAATATTTAACACAAAACTGAAAATTACAATTAATTCGATTTTTTTGAAAAAGCTAAAACATCAATTAATTTGTATCTGGGAGAGTAAAGAGCAAGAATGTGTAATTAAAAAAAGCTCGATAAAAGTTTTGGTAAAATACTTATCCATATTTTCTTGACAAAGAAGTCTTAGACAAGAACCAAAAATTATCCGTGAGAATATTTTGAATTAGAAAAGAAAAAAAGAGCAAAACATGGCGTAAAAAATTGTTACTATTAGGATAGCTACATAGGTGTTACGTTGAGCAAAATAAAAATAAAAAATAAAAAATGAGTAGAATAGAAATAAATGTAAGAAGAAGAAGAAGCAATGCGTAGTGTATTTATATCTTAATCCAGATCCACCACCGTTTCAACGACCCAATTTCCATAACTCCGCCGACGCAGCAATGTCTCTGAATCTCCGTCAGAAGCAAACAGGTAATCACTCTCAATTCCGATCTCTGCATTTCCCAATTCCCAAAACGCCCCGTCGTTTCCATTACCTCGCTAACCATCCATTGCCGTTTCAGAATGCATCGCGCGCATGCTCAACCTCAACCAGCCCCTCAGCGCCACCACCGGCACGGCCAACGAGGAAGTCTACAAGATCCTCATCTACGACAAGTTCTGCCAGAACATCCTCTCTCCCTTGATCCACGTCAAGGACCTCCGCAAGCACGGCGTTACCCTCTACTTCCTCATCGACAAGGATCGCAAACCCGTTCACGACGTTCCTGCGGTGTACTTCGTTCAACCTAACCAATCCAACGTGCAACGCATAATTTCGGACGCGTCTAAATCCCTCTACCAGAGCCTTCACCTCAATTTCTCCACCTCCATCCCCCGCCCCCTCCTCGAAGACCTCGCCGCCGGAACCCTAAACTCCGATTCTATTCAGCGAATCTCTAAGGTCCACGATCAGTATCTCGAGTTTGTAACCCTAGAGGATAATCTTTTTTCGCTGGCCCACAAGTCTTGTTATGTTCAACTCAATGACCCTTCCGCTGGGGACAAGGAAATTGAGGAGCTTGTTGAGAAGATCGTTGGTGGGTTGTTTTGCGTGTTGGCCACTCTCTCTGTTGTGCCGGTTATCCGCTGCCCTCGTGGTGGACCTGCCGAGATGGTTGCTTCTGCGTTGGATCAGCGCATTAGGGATCATTTGTTGTCCAAGAATAATTTGTTTACCGAGGGTGGAAACTTTGTGAGCTCGTTTCAGCGCCCTGTGTTGTGTATTTTTGACCGAAATTTTGAGTTACCGGTGGCGATTCAGCATGATTTTCGCTACCGGCCGCTTGTCCATGATGTGCTTGGGTTGAAGCTGAATAGGCTGAGTGTGCAGGGGGAGAAAGGTGGGATGAGGTCTTATGAGTTGGATCATGCTGATTCGTTTTGGGTTGCGAATGGATCGCTGGAGTTTCCGGAGGTTGCCGTTGAGATTGAGACACAGTTGAATAAGTATAAGAGGGATGTGGATGAGGTGAATAAGAGGACTGGTGGGACTCATGGTGCTGAGTTTGAAGGGACGGATTTGATTGGGAACACGAAGCATTTGATGAATGCTGTGAATTCTCTGCCTGAATTGACTGAGAGGAAGCAGGTGATTGATAAGCATACAAACATTGCTACCGTGTTGTTGGGGGAGATCAAGGAGAGGTCACTTGATTCTTATGCTAAGAAGGAGAATGACATGTTGGTTAGAGGGGGCATTGAACGGGGTGACCTGCTTGGTGTGCTCAAGGGCAAGGGAACAAAGATGGATAAGCTTAGGTTTGCCATCATATATCTTATTTCATCTGAAAGCATTAATCAGTCTGAAGTGGAGGCCGTGGAAGCAGCTCTGAGAGAGTCTGAGGTTGATACTGCAGCTTTTCAGTATGTGAAGAAGATCAAGTCGTTGAATGTTTCATTGGCATCAGCGAATTCTGCCAGCAGAAGTAATATTGTTGATTGGGCTGAGAAGCTCTATGGGCAATCAATTAGTGCAGTGACAGCTGGTGTAAAAAATCTTTTATCTAACGATAGGCAGCTAGCATTGGCAAGGACAGTTGAGGCCTTGATTGAAGGGAGGCCAAATCCTGAAACAGATTCATACCTTTCGTTTGATCCCCGGGCTCCTAAGTCTGGTTCAGGAGCAAGTAGCAGCCATTTGAAAGGACCATTTAAGGAAGCAATTGTGTTCATGATTGGTGGTGGTAATTATGTTGAATATTGCAGTCTGCAAGAGCTTGCACAACACCAGCAGCCTGCCAAGCATATTATATATGGAACAACAGAAATTCTAACAGGAGTCGACTTTGTAGAGCAGCTTACATTGTTAGGCCAGAAGATGGGTTTGGGCAATGTTGGTTCTAGTTCTACCTCAGCTCAGTAGTTCAGAGGTGAATGTATTCACATTTCAGTTTACCAAATTATTCTTTAGTGTGCAAAGGAAAACTCTCAGACATTGAGGTAACACAGGCAAAGTCAATCTGATTTTGATGTTCATTGTCTAAAAACGATGAAGGATTATGAGCCTTACACTGCCTTCATGATTATACAGCTAGGGGATTGCTTCTTTCTTGGTAGTTTCCTGTAGCACAGTCATATATGCTTTATCTTCATTGTGGTGTTTTTTTGAAAAGCATGACGTGCCATTTATGCTTTATTTTCATTCTGTGAGATGTTTTGCTTATTGAGAATCATTTTGTATTGATTAAAGATAGTTCGTAATTGGAGATATTCAGCTTCTCTACCTACAATTGTTGAAGGGTCCCGTTTATAGATTGATCTGTTTGACCGATTAGGGAGTTCTGTATTAATCATTAATGTCCATTCAACTTTTATCATGAAGATGTATGTCTATTATCAGGCTGATGTCTTTAATCTGTCATAATTTTTCTTTTTCTTGTCAATCCTAACATCAAGTCAAAATCAATAAATCGTGATGGCACATTTTTTCTACGATCCTGTGTTTTACTACCAACTTTTCAGTTGGCATCAATGCTTTATCATCTTAAACAGATAAACAGATGACTAGCTTTTAGGCACAGCAAGCACAAGTTATGATGATTCTACAAGGACCAATGTTTTAGTTTGAATATGCTTCAATTTGACTATTTCTCAAGTTTTGTGTTTAAATTGACCTGTGTCAAAGTTTTATTTGGTAGTATTGAATGCAATATGGTTAAATAAGATTCAAAACTTTCTCTCAAGCCTGGAAAAGTTAGAACTTTATGTTTTGTTTGATTGAATTTTAAAAACAGTTTTCCATGTAAACATTTTCTAAAGGAAACACAAATTTGGAAAATGCTTGCTTTCAATCTTTTCTTTGTAAAATTTGAAATTGAAAACAAGGAAAATGCTGTCGCATATTTGTAATAACGTGAAAAGCTTCAGCTTACCTCTTTGTTTTCTTTCTTAACGCACCATGTATCTAACCCCATTTTGCTTCTCCCTGTTCTCCTTCTGCAAACGAGTTCATGCATATCCGTCTCCTACTGCGCACAAAACTTGAAGTGGTCTTTGTTTTCTACTTTTCTATCTTATTTTTTTTCTCTGTATATTTCCTTTTTTTCTTATTTTTATTAGATTCATGTCTTCTTCCCCTTGATTCTATAAGGGGTGTATATTTTTTGTTGAGTGCTAGTAACACTCTAGGTCTTATTTCTCATTTGATGACTTTCCTGATTTATAAATGAGACCTATTAAAATTTGTGCTTTCTAATAAATTCCTATTAATATTTTTATTTCATTTTTAAGTGATCCTTTCATGTCCATTTCCAATTTTCAGTATATTCTTTTTCCTTGGCTCAGAGAGCATTGATTAATAGTTATTTATGGGAGTTGGAAGTAAAAGTAGAGATTTAAATATTGGTTAGTGCAATTAGGGTGGGTTGCTCTGCTGTGAAGGATTCCTGTTAGGAAAGGTTTTTCCCCCTTATTGTTTGAATTGAAATTTGTGGATTTTTCTGATATTAAAAGTAGGGCAATTGCATAAGTTTTAAAAAGTTGTGGTGGTTCTGTGGTTGTTGCACTTGATGATAGGGAAAGGGTTAGGTTGAGCAACTGGTATTGGACGTGAAAGCAGTGGATAATTCTTGGCTGATTTTGATTCCAAGGGTCAGACATAACTATGCACCAATGTATTGATGTCTCGAAGAGACTCTACTTGGAGTTAAACCCAGTTCCCAGGATAATGAGACCATATCATCTTTTCATGAACTAAGTGAGATACAATGGTTATTTCTGCTGTTAGTATAACGTCTGATATTTTGACAGAATTCATTATAGGTACGGTTGCATTCTTTGAAGTGTCTTTGCATCTTCAAAATAGCATATGCTATTGTAGGCTTGAAGTGTCTTTATATTGCTTGATAACGGCAACCCATTGAATATAACTTTGCTTTCATATAGTGTGAATTTCCAGAGGGGTTTTTATGGCCATCTAATTGATTTAAAGGTTAGCTCAATCTGGGATTTGGCCCCAGCCAACTAGGATTTTGAGTTACGATTTTAAATAACTAATGTTTCATGTTTGACCCCAAAAATAAGAGGTGTGGTATTCTTTAACTATATTTCTTTCGTTTTACTTTCTTCCATCTATCATTCTTCTCGTCGGATTCTTTAAACTACAAAATTAATTTATGTAAAGTATATGATATCTACCCTTTGGATCCTCTCCAGTTTAATAATGTAATGTTTAATAAATCCTGACCGTATATTATGTTTGTTATTAAATTTATTTTAATTAAAACAAAACAAAAAATCAACTAAAACAATAAAAAAATAATGGGAAACTTAAATATTAGAAAACTATCACTATTTTTTTAGACAAATGGATTTATGGTCTTTTTTGAGCTAGGATTATTCTCCATGTCATAGTTGTTGTGATCCATTTGTAGCCTTAATAGCTTAATAATACTATTAGATTCACTTAAATTAAATTTCTATTATAGGCAGATGCAAAGTTTCTAATGATTCTCAACCTATTAGGATCGACATTCTTTCAATTACCCATTTAAGTATTTAATCGAGTTTAAATTATTAATCTTGTTTGTATTAGATTACAATCAATAAATAATACACCATAATTATTGTGGTTAATTGACGTTAATTATTGAAAATTTTAAGAATGAATAAATAAATCATTGGCGTTAATTAAAATTTTAACATAAACTACCCACTTTTTGAGGCTCCCTACCTAGTTAATTAACAGTAAATTTGATAAAAAAACGTAATCTCATAAATATTTGAAGAAAGAGATGTATATTTTCTTTACAGAAATTTCATCCTCCTTTGTAGATCATCAATTGAATGTTTATAAATATCTTCAGAAATAAAGATATTATTTGAAACAAAAAACTTTCGAGAGAAATAACGTACGTTGTGCAAAATATGTGTCCAGATTTTAAAATAAGAAATACCAAAGAAAGAAAGTCCAGGAAAGTCATAAAAGAAAGAGATAAAATACAAAAAAAAAATAAAAAATACAAACCTTTTATTAACATGGTACAAATCCTAACTACCTATAACTTCCTAATAACTTCTAACAATCTTCACCGTTGATAGTTTTGATCTTCGATCTCCACCGTTGATGACGTTGTGAACTTGATTCTTCAAAATCGCCACCTTCTAACCGTCTTATCATGAAATAATTTGGGAGTTAATATATGCTTTGAAGAATCTAATGATTTTCAGAAGTGTCGGTTACTAAGCTCAGGCCGTATATACCTCAAAGTTACCTCAGCTTCTTGATATTGGTTTGTTAAGTTAAACTTCCGACACACTTTAGCAGTGCCAAATAGTCACTTGGAAAATTTCATGGCAGAGAGACTTCTTTTAAAGGTAGGAATAAGTAGCACCTTCAGCATACGGAAGACTGGTCCAATGAACCCACAATCAATTAATATTGTTTATAATAAATCCTACTCTATATTCAATTTCGTAGAGATTGTTGTATGCTACATTAGAAAAAATAAATCAATCCCCAAAACACTAATTTGAATGATATTTCCCTTTCTAAATTATTTCTTTATCACAGGCAATGCAATTATGAAGAAATTGTCATTCCAAATGAAATGAAGCCCGGGATTGACATCTTGTAATAAGGTCACAGACACATACCATCATCACCATCATTATATATATATATATATATATATATATATATATATATATATTTACTAGAGGAGGAAGTAAAAAATTTGTAACATACCCTATCTTCCAGCCACCCAAGGTTGAAATCACGTACTGTTGACTCTGGCAAATTGATCTAATAAAAGAAACAAAAAATGAGCTATGAGATTTATAGCAGTTGTTAGTAAGCTACAAATTCACAATGTTATGCCCATCAAAGAATAACAAACAACTACCCCTTTCTTACCTCTGAATGTTTGCCAGAAGACAGTTTCTTCCATTTCAAACCAGCGTTTACAAATTTATTTTACACTTAAATCTATTTAACCAGTCAAGATCTTCTTTCCTATCTGACAGTGCATGGTTAAGTTGAATGCGAGCATCTCTAACAGTGGCATTATCTGACTTTTATTGCTGATTGAAGTCCTTCTAAAACAGTAAAAGTTTCTAATTGGCGATCAGTCTAGCCAACTATACCCTGCTTGCTTCTTGACATTCTTTTCTTCCATCAATATTCTCACACTCTCAGCATCGTCCCATTGTCCTAAATTAGCATACATGTTATATAACAACACATATGGAGCTGAACTTTCTGGTTCAAGTCTGATCAAAGCATCAGCTGCTACTAGGGCCAATTCTACATTATTATGCACTCTACAAGCACCTAGTAATGCACCCCATACAGCCTTATCTGGTTTAAATGGCATAGTGTTAATCAAATCCATAGCTTCCTTAAGCTGCCCCTGCCGTCCCAAGATGTCCACAAGGGAAGCAAAGTGCTCAACCCGTGGCTGAATACCATAGTCAGTAATCATGGATTTGAATTGCCTCCTCCCTTCATCAACTAGTCCTGCATGGGCGCATGCATTTAAAACCGAAATGAAGGTAATATAGGTAGGGTGAATTTTAAGCCTTTTCATCAGTTTGAAAAGCTCTAGGGCTTCTGCTGCTAAGCCATGAGATGCATAGCCTCCAATCATTGAATTCCACGTGATCACATCTTTATAAAGTTTTAGCTCATTAAATACAGTGCATGCATCAACTATTGCCCCACATCTCGAGTACATGGTAATAAGGGAGTTATTTATCGGTGAATCAGGAATAACAATCTTCGTTACAAGCTGGTGTATCTGCTTGCCTAGGTAAAGATCCACCAACCCAGTACATACACTAATAACTGAAGATAATGTGTGTTTATCAGGCCTCTCTCCCTCAAGCTGCATCTGAGAAAATAGCGTAACAGCACCTTTATAGTCTTCATTTTTCTCATAGCCAGCTATCATCGTATTCCATGAGATCAGGTTTTTGTGGGGCATCTTCTCAAAGAAATCTTTTGCAAGATTCAAGTTACCTTTCTGTGCAAACCCAGAAATTATCGAATTCCATGAAAGCACATCAGGACTTGGCATTTCCCTGAAAAGCTTTGAAGCTTCATCCATGTTCGAGATTTGAGCATAGCCACTGATCATAGTGTTCCAAGAACAAGTATCACGCTCAACCATCCTATCAAAGAGTTCCCTGGCAGAAACTATGTCTCCCGCTTTCACATAGGACATCATCATTGAATTCCATGAGACTACATTTCGCCTGTACCTCCGTTGACCCTTGTCCCCACCACCTCGATCACCAAGAGTCTCATCAAAAAGGCGCCGAGCATCTTCCACCAGACCTCTTTGGCCATAACCTGCAATCAGGGTGTTATAAGCATGCACCAAATCATCCTTCCCATCATCCTCACTCCCAAATTCATGCAGAATCCCTGCAGCCATGTCCAATTCACTGTTTCTAACAAGCCCAGAAATAAGGGCACAAAGAGAAGCCGAATCACGCTCAGGCATTGTCCTGAAAAAACCAACCGCCGAATCAACATCACCATTCAGCAAGAACCCAGTGATCACAGCATTGGAGGACACAACATTACGCTCGGGCATGGCATTGAAGAGCTTCAAAGCCTGGTCCATCCTGCCATTCTTAGCATACCCACTGATGACCGTGTTCCAAGAGACACAATCTCTCTGGGGCATTAGCTCAAACAGTTTTCGTCCTTCCTCCACAAACCTACTTCCACGACACGAAAAGTAACCTGAAACAATGAGATTCCAGGACACGATATCCTTTTGGGGCATTTCATCAAACAGTTGGCGTGCTTTGGAAATCTCTCTCCGGTGCACATACCCACTGATCATGGAATTCCAAGTAACGGTATTTCGGTACTTCATTGAATCAAAGAGTGCTCTCGCTTCGCTTAGTCTACCACTTCGAATCAGACTGGATATATTTTTGTTGGATTGGTGTAGCCGTGAATTGTATAGAGAAGCTGAGGTATGACAACAGCGGATACGAGGATGTTGTTGGAGTATACTTCTTCTGCTTAATCTTCCGTACAGAGTAGCCATTTACAAAACGAAGATGCTGAAGAACGTCTTACGCTAGTGTTTCAAGCCAAATAAATTATTTTGAACAAAAAACTTTCTTATTAATAAAAATAAAATTATAATATAATAAAGGGAAATCTAATTATTCGAAGAATAACTATAAATATACTTTTTCTCAATTTTTTTAATATGATGTAAAATTTTAATTTATTTTAATCATTAAATTATATTCAATTTTGTACCAGTATATCAACCTCACCTCATGATGTTTGACTAATGAGGTATTGGTCTGAATCGATGACAATCCAATCAGTTTTTTTGGGTCGGTCTTATTATAAATTGAAGTCTAGAAAGCAAGGTAATTCATTCGGTTCTAATGGTTAAAGAAAACTTGAAATTTAGAAAGATATCTCAATAAGATATTTATATTTATATTAAAATAATAAATAATATTTTTATTTAAAAGATTATTATGAAAATTTTAATATATTTTAAATAATTATTTTGATTCATAATTAAATACTTACTTAATAAATGGTTATGTTATGACAAAAGTTTATATCAATCTAATCATCAAATCTGCATTAATTAATTGTATTGGATACGTTTTATTAAAAAAAATTATTAAAGTGAACTACAATAAATTTATAAAGAAAGTATATATATTATTTTCATGAATTCAATAACTATTTTAAATAATTATCTAAATATTTTCTTACTTTTATACAAATTAATTGTAATATCTGATAAGTTTTTTACATTCAAATAAAAAATAATTTATATCAGAATTGAAAAATTCTTTTGACATAATATAAAATATTCAATTTTACTATAATATTACATACATGAAAACAATAACACTTTTTAAAGGTAATATTATAACAAAATTTACATAATTAATATCAATATAAAATATTTAATTTTTTATTTGCACATATCTTAATCTGTTATTTAATTTTATCTTCTTTAACTATATATAAATTATCGCAATATCAATAAATTCAAAAATACAAAATAATAAAGGTAACTAAATGAAAACAAAATCAATCATAATAATATTAATTCACACTCTTATTATCATAGTTATTTATTCAATCATATCAAAGTATTTACATCATCATAAACATTTTCGGTCATATACATTTATTGCATATGCACATAATATACTAGAGAAACTCTTCTAGAAAATGATATGGAATCCTTAATCTTAAGGGCTAACACTTGCTTATGCATAAGGGTTATTGGACTCTAATCATAATCCTTTTCGAGTCCATTTCACCTTAAGATACTAGTCTATTCTCATTGTGGTACCTCATGTTAGGGTGATTCTCACATACATAACAAGCACGATCATACCCTATCGATAAGTGTAGTTGAAATCTCTCTCAATTTCTCATCACATGGTATCCATATCTATGTTATTAGAATATCATTGAAGTCTAGATACCCCGAAACATCTAAAATTTTATATGTACACTAAAGTTATATAAAATAATACTCTGTAATAACTATTTGACTCACACACAGATAGCATATAATCATTTATACATAATAAACCATACAATCTAGTCTTACAAGCACATAGTTCAGTTCACAATCTTTCACAACCTCATGAGTACACTACCATCTCAGACATACAATCATCTTATCTCATTGGCACTACTATCCTCTCAGACTTATTGGCACCACTGCCATCACAACTCATTGACAATTACAGCCATATAATTTTTCCACAATTTACATTACCTTAGTCACAACTTACAACATAATTTTCATCATCATCATATAATCAATCACAATTGATAATTAAACATGGGTCACAACACATAGTCTCAACAATTTAATACATAGTCAATTCCATGTCATGTTCCATGGATTTCATAAATTTATAGAATTTCACAAATTATTACTCAATAAACTTCACACCATCATTCACTATATCACACAAACACTCAACCTCAATAATTTATCATTTAATAATTTTCGTAACATGCATCACCAAATCTCACGGCACATAATTAATAATTTAATTATACAATAATTATCTCATCATAATCTACATATATATTCCTTAATTTCAATTTAGAACATGAATAATTTTTCAAAAATAGTGCCCTTTCACTCAAGCGAGATATTTTCGTTCAAGAAAAAATAATCTTGAGAGAAGTGTTTCATATCTAGCACTTTTCGTAGTGTTTCACTAGGATCCTTGTTGTCATCGTTATCATCTCTCTCGTGCTCTACTTCCTTGTCTGCCACCTCAACCATTGCCACTCCTCCTCCTCCATTGTTGCATCTTCCACTTCAATGCACCAATTTGCCTCTACCACTATCGATTGTATCGCATACCTCTCCAAAACCAATTAATTGTAAGACGAAAAGAACAAATGTATTCGGCGTGAAAATGTTTTTACTATTTGTTAGGAGTTATTCCTAGTTTGTTTAATAAATCCTAGTTTATAGGATTAGTTTCTTTTTAAGATATGTGAAGCTATTTTTATGTATTATGTTTCTGTTTTAAGTCTTATAATAGTCTTTGTGAGATCAATAAAACACTTAGCTTTTGCATCAGTTAAATATACATATTATCTATTCCTTTCAAACTGGTATCAAAACCCCAACATAAGCCACAACTTTCCTATGAAGACAGAAATTTCCGACGATGCACAACGAGAAACTTTCCACAAAAATTCCTTACTTTGATGGTCAGCATTATGACCATTGGAGTGAATTGATGGAGAATCTACTCCGTGCCAAGGATCTTTGGAACTTGGTCTAGATTAGTGTTAAGGAGCTTGCTACAAGAACTATTTCGACTAATGCATAGTTGGAGCAGTTGGAGAAATCTAGAACTGAGGATCAAAAGGTCAAGCATTACCTCTTTAGGGTCATCGATAGATCAGTTTTCGAACATATTTTGAACAAGAGCACGTCCAAAATTGTTTGGGACTTCCTAAAGCGCAAATTTGGAGGAAATGCACAAGAGTTTAAGACGTTGGACACTAAGACCATCACAGAGTATTTTGCTAGAGTAATTGCAATGGCCAATAAAATGAGAAGTAATAGAGAAAATATACCTAACTTCAGAGTGATTAAAAAAATACTTTGAATCTTGATAGCTTGATTCACATATGTGGTAGTTTTGATTGAGGAGTCACAAGACACAGAGGCAATTTCCATTGATGAACTTCAAAGCTCTTTGGTGGTCCATGAGCAAAAGTTCAAACGAGTCAGTCGAGATGATTAGCAAGTACTCACATTAGAAAGTAGTAGAAGTAGAGGATGAGGAAGAGGATCATACTGAGGTCGTGGACGTGGTAGAGAAACACAATCTTTCTCAAAGCAATTGTGAAGTGCTTCAAGTGCGACAATTTGGGTCATTTCTAGTATGAATGTCCTCACTGGAACAAAGAAGCAAATTATGCAGAATTAGATGAAATAGAAGAGTTTCTCTTTATGGCTACTGTAAACAAGGGAGCCAACCAAAATGCTGCATGGTTTTTGGACTCAAGGTGTTTCAATCGTATATGTGGCAATAAAAGTGTATTCATAGAAATGGTATATGAAGCTAAGCACTCCGTCAAATGTGGAAATAACTCTCGCATGACTATTGTTGGAACACGTAGTTTCAAATTGGTATTTAATGGCACTTCGGAAAAATTTGTTAAGCATGGGACAATTGTAGGAAAAGGATCTTTCCATCCTCATACAGAATAGGAAATGCAATATATATCATTCATCTAAAAGCTTGATTGCTCATACAAACATGACCACCAATCGTATTTTCATCCTTTTTAATGAAAGTTCGATCATCCCTACTCCTACTGAAGAATGTCAACATACTTCCTCTAATCTTACTTACCTTTGGCATCAAAGGTTTGGTCACTTAAGTTACAAAGGATTGAAGACCATACAAACACAAAAAATGGTGCATGGTCTACTTGAACTAGACTCCTCAAGTATCGTATGTGGTGATTGCTTCATTGACAAACAACATTGTAATCCAATTCCTAAGGCAAGCAAATGGATGCTAGCTAGTCTTAAAACTCATACATGCAGACAAATAGAACCCATCTCAAATAGTAGAAGAAGGTATTTTTTAAGCTTCATTGATGATTATAGCCGTAAAAGTTGGGTGTATTTGCTCTCTAAAAATTTTGAAGCTTAGGAGTGCTTTAAGTTCTACAGGAAAATGGTGGAAAAGGAAGTTGGAGCATCTATCGAATGCCTACGAACAAATAGAAGAGGAGAGTTTAACTCTCTTGCGTTCAAATTGTTTTGAGGAAAATGGTATAAAAAGGCAACTTATCACAGCCTATACACCACATCAAAATGGAGTCGCAAAATGCAAAAATAGAACTGCTATGAACATGGTCGTTGTATGCTCTCTACAAAAGGGGTTTCCAAATCCTTTTGGACTAAAGCGATAAAATGGACATTTTATCTGTAGAATTGCTATCCAACACACGTCATGAATAACATCACTCCGCAAGAAATTTAGAGTGGAATCAAACCTTCAATCAAATACCTTTGAGTTTGGGAATACTTAACTCATATGCACATACCAGTGGGCAAAAAGAGGTAAACTTGATGATATAAGCTTTCCTTGTATTCTATTAGGTGTTAGTGATGAGTTAAAGTGTTATCGTCTATTTAACCCTAAGACAGAGAATTGTAGTTAGCAAATATGTCATGTTTGAAGAAGATGCAATATGAGCGCACCAAACATATAGATATTGATTGTATTTTTATACCAGATGCAATTTTGAATGGTATTATTACAACTGGTTATGTAACTAACTTGCTGATGTTTTTACTAGAGTACTCGAAAAACGTCAATTCGATTTCTTTCTCCTCAAGTTGGACATGAAAATTTTGCATGCACCAATTTAAAAGAGGTATTGGGTTAAGAGATATTATTTTGAAGAAAATATGTGATTGGACAATAATCATATAATTTAATTATGGGAATAATATTATCATTATATACATAATATTCTTAATAAATTTTTAAAAAGAAAATATTGAAAATAATAAATAATAGAAATAATGTAAATTTACTTATAATAATATATTTAATTATATTCTCATAATTTATAAAAATATATATTAAAAAAATTAAAATAAAACATAAATTATGAAATATTTTTATAATAACAACTTACATCATTTCCTCTCCAATAATATCTATATGTTACTTGACACTAACATGTAAAATAGAAAACTTTAAAAACAACTTTAAAAAACAATATTAAGATATATTTTCACTAGTTAAACCATGCAAAAGCCACTTTTTATAGTTAATCTTAATTTTAAAATTTCTAGTTAAATTTTTTTGAATTATTAATGAACAAAAATGTGTTAGTAATTTCATCGTTGGTATAAAATTATCGGACAGAGATATATATATGAATACGAAAAGATTATTAAAAATCATAATATATATATATATATATATATAAAAAGTATTAAATCAATATTTATCAGTAAAATTGATTTATTAAAAAAATATGGTTTGCATAATAGGTTTAGACTTATCACCATTCCTATATATTATTATTAATTATAATCTTTACTAATTTTTAACAATAAGTTTCACCCAAATAATTCAATTATCATAAAACTTAAAATCGTATCAACTAACACTTAAATAAATTATATCAAGTTTGAAAAAAAAAAGTTTAAAAAATATAAAATTTGAGAAATGATATGAAATTTAAAAGATGCAAACTTAAAAATCATAAACCTCACATAACTTTAATTGTTTTTAACAATGTGTAATAATTTAAATAATAAAAAAATATTATTGTTAGTCATCTTATTTTATTTGTGGTTATTTTTTTTTTTTTTGATTTTGGTATAATTTTTTAAAAATAATTTATACATTATTATTTTTTTTTGTTGATTTTGGTATAATTTTTTAAAAATAATTTATACATTATTACGTAGGAAGTGTAAAATAACGAAATAAAATTTGCAACTTAATTACTCATTCTTCTTCTTTATTTGATGAATCTTCTCCTTATTTATAAAAGTCATTCTTTAAGTTCATTCATCTCTTTTGTGTCATGAAAAATTAAATACTTATTTTTCATATTTCGAATTAGCCTTCCCAGCTCAATACTCATAAGTAAGTTTTTATTTTTGTAAATTTGTCTCTTACTTTTGTTACTAATTACTTTGTGAAAAATAGGTTAATTTTAAAAAGAATATTGAATAAAGTTTGAATAAAGTTTAAGATTTTTATTTGAAAATACTTGATAGACAATCTAAGATATGAACATATACATCAAAAAGCATAAGGTAGAAGGATAAAGAAACTCAAGTTATATTGTTCACCCAAATTCCTAAACTACATCCAACTCTTCTTCAATAAACTCTTAAAGGGTTTCACTATAATCAATATAATTACATTCTTATTACTATTTCTAGTTACAATGAGTATACCAAGGCACTTTTGGCTATTTCTTCCTAATCTTACCTTAAAAGTAAAAAATACTACTACTTTTAACTACCACTCTTGATTATATAATGAAAAGAATGTTTAAGAAAATTTTATAGGATTAACTCTTACAAATAGGATATATAATAATATTCTTGATTAAGATTCTAACTTGATAAAGTAAAGGTTATAATAAAGATTTTTCTCTTTATTACAAGACTTTCTAAAAAATATTTTATGATGGTTATTGTTGTGTGTTGTGTATTGTAATTGTGTCTTCTATATTAAGCATCTCGATCTTTTAAAGACTTTAAAAAATATACTGTAATAAAAGAATTTTTATTTATTATATTCTTTATATATTATAATCATAATTCTCTGTAATAAATAAAATTATTGTGATATATTTTAATTTTTTTCTCAATAATTACTCTTTAAAAAAATATTATCTAATAATACTTGTTAAAAAAGAAATACATTATACAGAATTAATATCTATTACAATTTTTTTTTTATACATGAAATAATATATTTTATTATATTAGATTATTTATTTATTTAAATGTAATTAATATATAATCCTTTATATATTTTTATAATATATTACAAAATTCATTTAATTTTATATATTCTAATTAAATTTATATATAATCTTTTATCTATATATTTTTTTTATATAAAGAAGGTATAATTTTAAAAAAAAGAAATATAGAAAAATAATAAAATGAAAAAAAAACTATTAAAAAAATTTAGAAATTTAATCAAATTTTCCTACTACTAGTTGCAAGTTGCAAGATAACTAGAATTTATAAAAAATTTTATTATGTACATTTATTATTGGAAGTTATGAAAATTTCAGCTAAAATATCACCCATTGAAAACAAAATTTTTAATAATGTATTAGGCTGGTAAAAAAAATGTCAATGTATCAAATTAGGGATATTTATATAATTTCTTATAAGCATTCAAATACACTATATTTTTTTAATTATTAAAAATGTATATACTCGAAGAATTTAATCATACTTTTAGTTTTTGAAATTTAATTTTTTTTAGTCTCTCAAATTATAAAAAAATACTTTAAATTTAGTAAATTATAATTATAGTCCTAAAAATTAAAAAAAAAACTTAAAATAGTTTTTTAAAATAATTTTAATCCTCAAATTTAAGATATCAAAATCAAAATCATCCTAAATTTAAAGAATTAAAAATATAATTAAAATTATAAGTAGTTATGCAAAACCTGCTTAACATGTTTTAGGTTAAACTAATCCAATATAATATAACTTGAATCATAGTTTGGTAGGAGTATTACATTGTATAAGTTTATCTTCAATATTTTTGTTATGCATTGAAAAAATAACTAAGTAGGCCTTGGACGGTGTGGAAGTAAGCCTAAAATTAGTTTTGTGAAAAGTTTTTAGGCCTTCTAATAAAATTTTCAAAGAGCCTAATTCTCACGTGCAAGTTTGATTGCGTGCAAACTTTGCAACCCTAACGCTAACTACATATCCTCAAACCCATGCACTATTTAATGGTCGGTATACCACTACTTTCAGTTATACTAACACTTCATATTTCTTCTTTTGTTACCTTATTCTTCTCCATCTCCGATCCATTCATGATTTCTTCTTTTTTTTTTTCTTTTTATTATAAAATATTATTAATATAAACAAATCGATTCAAAAAGTAAGATTTATTTTTTACTTATATAATATATAATATAGTTAAATCTCATTTTTAGTTAATGTAAAATTTCTTTAATACCCTCTCTCATAATAATAAATAAGAGACATTCTCAACTCAAACATAACTCAATTTAGATTTAATAATTTTATTAACAATCACGGTTTTATATAACAGTCTATTAACAATTTTATTAACAACAAAAACTCTTTAAATTATGTAAAAAATGATTAAATAATTTAATTATTTTTAAAATTGATTCAGGAGATAAAATTTACTCCTCATTTGTATATACGATAAATGATAGATAAATCTCATTTTTAATCAATAAAAAATATTCTAAACAGGTAATATTTTTCATATTTTTTTTCATTTCTAAATTAAAATTTCATGTTTCTTGTATTTCCAAATGGAACCTTTTCATTCAAATTCGTTAACAAAATTAAAGGAACTCAACATTTGGAGCCAAACCTGTCGATAACTTTTGAGTAAGTTTCATTTAATTGTCCACGGCTAAATTACCTTCTTATGTTCTCAAATAAATATTATTGGTACTATGCCACAATTTTGTATAGAGAGAGACAGGTATAATTCGATAAATTTCAGAAGGTGATAACTTACTCTACGAAATTATCTGTAAAGAAATGAATTCAAGGAAACGTTACTATCAATTTCAATATATATAATAATATCAATTAATTCATACAATAAAATTACATAATTTATGCAACATTATTTTTTCTTTATATCTCTCTGTCACATCATTCATCTTATCACATGGAATGGAATGTTGTTTAACTTTCTAGGTATTGAGATCACCCAAAAGGTGTCACTATCTATTCATATGTGTTTAAGCATACATAAATATACATATAATAGTGGCTACTTGAAATGTAGTAATAACATAAGCCTAGTTTGGTCGTAATAACTAAATATTGAACAATTATGGGTGTGTCTACGAGTCCTTTTCTAGGGTGATAAGCAAAATATGAATGATTTATAGTAAATATATAGTTATCACAAGTATCATATGTGCATAAACATGTAGATGTTAGGTGCATTTTTGAATGGTGAAAGTGGATACCATTGATTATTATTTGCATAAAAAAGAAAGGTAACACACTACTTTCTTGTATTAAATGAGTAACCGTGATGTCGTGCTCGTACAGAACCGATAACATAGTGATTTGGTAAATGTCAATTGTCAGCGAACACTAACCCAGCAAACGGTGCCGTTTAACGTGTGAAATCCGTAGTCATATAATTATATCACTTGTACGACAACGATCGTAACTAGCATATCGACCAACAAAATCTATTCTCACGAACTTCATTTTTCCAACGGATTCCTCACTCTCCTCATTCCCCTCTTCAAAACTCGATTTGGGCCTTTCCAAACCCCAATTTCTCACTCTCTTTTTCTTCAAATCAAAATGCCATAACCATGTTCCTTAATAATACAACCAAAACCACAATCTTAATCCAAACACAATTCTCACTCAATACCCCCAACAAGGTTCATCTTTACTAAACCCTTTTCTGGGATTAGCTCAAACAACACCATCAACATTTATGATTCCAACCATGGTTGAAATCGTACTATCAAGAACAATTAGCTGAAACACTATCCAAAACCAGTCTCTTTTTAAGTTTAAATTAGAGAAAAACATGTTTCTTTGCAAAATCAAGAAAAAACGATAATCTCCACAGAAATTTACATGTTATAAGGTTACTTACTAAAGAAAATCGATGACAGAACCCAAATTATAGAGAGTATGAACATAATAAGACTCGATTAGATGTGTCAATCTCTGATAGCACTCAAAAGCAGTGTTCTAATCCTGGGAAAGAGGTTAAAAGTGAGAAAGAAATTGAAATTTCTGGCTACACATCTTGAAATTTCCAGAACGTTCTCTTTGATTAACCAAGCATGCAAAACAGTCTAAAGCAGTGAGAGATTAATACGTACAAATTTTACATCTTGGAAAGTTTGATAGTTAGCTTATGTAAGTTACAACGCTAATCACGATGATGTTAATGTCACTTCCTAGTTCCGACACTGGTTTTTTTGTTCCTTTTCTTCTTGGCTTTCAGCGCAGGAACAGGCTCGGTAACGCTATACAAATCTTTAATACAACGGTACCTCTTGTTGGTGCTGGCAAAGCTTTCATCTTGGGAGTCGACGGTGGTTTCTGCGACGGAGGAAACATCGCCACCAGAATCGAGCTTGCTCTGATGCGGTTTCCCTTGCACCACGCTGTAGCTGCAGCTGTTGTTGCTGCTGTGGTGATCCTCTTCAGAATCTCCGCTGCTGAGTTGTATGAGTTGCTTGGCTGCTTCGATCTCCGAGTGGGAAAACGTGATCGGCTTCTGGGTGCTCTTGATTTGGTATGTAGCCATGATTTATGGAACAGAGAGAACGATGAATGGTGAATTGGAACTCAAACTGCTCTATCAGAGATCGTCGTTTTTATACTGTTTCAAACAATAGGTCGGTTAATTCCTTCTCTGCATATTTTTTATTTGCCTTACAAATTTTTTATTCTGGTAAAATTTCTAAAAATTTATTTTAGTCTTACAAAATGACATAATTTTAATTTTAATTTTTATAAAAAAAAATCTAGATTTCTATCCTTCTAAAATTTAGAATCATCATTTTTTTTTTTAATTTAAAGATAACATTTTAATTATTTTTTTTTCAAGTAGCAAACATTGTCTCTACATCACATACACTAGTGGATGTTGTTTGAAATGGTTAATTGACCACTGGTTCAACACAAATATAGTATCACGTAAGTAATCAAAAGTAATTATTTTTAATTTTAGAGGGGCAAAAAATAAATATATTTCTTTACAGAGATTAAAATATAAACTCATTCATTGTGTGCTTTTTGTAAAAATATAAATTAAACATCTTAATAAAAAATAAAATATTATTATAAGTTTTTTTAGTTTAAACTAGCAATTTTATATAAATTTCAACTTAGCTTATAATTATTCTTTGAGATTTTAAAAATTTTTAAAAATATATATAAACAGTTTCAATACTTAATTTATTATTATAAGAATCAAAACTTATGATTATTATAATTTCATCCTTTTCGTTAAAATATACAAGTACAACTTGTCCAAATTTATTATTTTTGTAATTCTATCTTAGAATTTTTTTTTTTAAAAGTCTCAACTTAAAACTAGAGGAATAATAAGAAATTATAAAGTTTAATTTGAATAATTTGATTGAAAAAGCAGTAATTAAAAATAATAGCTGTTAATTTAAAGCAATAGAAAAACAAATGAAAAGCTTTACAAAAATTTAAATTGTAGAACTATAATTTGCATAAATTTAAGTAATCGAAAGCAATATGATAACTCAAAAAATAAATTTATATATAATGAAGTAAAATGAATTAAAGATAAAGTAAAGTAGAAGAATTTAAAGGATGAAAAACGTTAATTTAAATTAAAAATAAACAAGAGAACTTATGAAAGGTTAACATATACAGTGTGTTTTCATTAATCATAATCATAGATGTTACTATAATTTAAAATTACTATAATTATAGAGTTCATTATTAGTTTAAGTATATAATTATAATTTAATTATGTTATGCTTGTACATTTGATTCTATCTAAAATTTGTTTGCCTTTTTTTTACACTTTATAATTATTTTATTGATGATGTGACTTTCTAACAAACTCATATCTTTAAATTAACTAAATTTAGTAGTGTATATCTCCATAGAATATATTTTTATCATGAAAAATTAATCAACATTCTTTACTTTTATTTTATTTATTTTTCATGTTTTATTCATATAAGTTTTTTATATTTTTATATTAATTATATTACTCAGAGTAAATATAAGAAATTTATTTTTATCTTTAATTTTTTATAATAATTTAAAATAGTATATTATTAATTAAGAAAATAAATCATGAAATGAGAAATAAGTCTTTTATACTTAAAGTATGTGATTACTTTGTAATTATATTTATCATGTAGAAGTTTTAAGTACAATTTATTTTATGATATCTATTATTAGCATATAAAAATATTTATTGTTGTTTATTGATTTACAATATAAAAAGAATAATATTGATTAATAGAAATTATATTTTTTAGTTATATAAATCAATACATTAACGTGTAATTAAATAAGAATATAAAACATATACTTCTTACTCTTTTTAATTTGAATGGAGGGGGTTAGAACTTTCCATTCTTGGAAAAACAAATGAAAATTTTGGAAAGACGTGAGAAATGAAAATTTATTATCAAATCATGTGTATTCTATTAATAGTATTTAAATTCGAAGCACGTTAATAATAAAAAAAACATATCACAACAACAACAAATCAACGCAGCATGTTAGCGTGGTCAATTTCAAATATCCTTAAACAAGTTTTTGAAATAGTCCTACATTTTAACATCTGTTCACTCTAGCTAAATATTTTTTTATTCTTCAAAGTCTATAATATTTTTTCTTCTTTTTCGTTTTCATCTTCATATATTTCTACTCTCTTTTTAATTTCTTCTCCATCTTCTTGTTTTTCTACAAATTTTAAGTAAAATAAATTTTAAAAGAGACCTTAAATTTATAATATATTTTTTAATTTCTTTTCTTCTATTTCGCCTTTTATTTTTCTTTTTCTTTCTTTTCTTTTTTCATAGTTATTTTTCATATTCATTATTTTTATATTTTTTTATCTTTCATTATTTATTTTTCATTTTTTATTTTTCATCACCTTTTTTTCATTTTTTTTCTTTCTTCAACTTTATGCATTTTTATTTATCTAATTGAATTTAATAAGAATATTCAAGAAATATATTTAAATAAGAGACTAAATTAATATTAAAGATGTAAGAATTTTGAAGGAATTATTTTGAGATATGGAAGTCTTGATTAATGGAAAATAAAATGAGTTAGTTAAGTTCAAGAAGGGTATAAATGAAAGGACTAAACCTTTGTCCTTCACTATTTCATTTCTCTAAAAAAAATTTCTTCAAAATCCTCTTTATTTTCTCTAGAGTTTCTCACTCATTCTTTTATATTCTCTCTAGAGTTTCTCACTCATTCTTCATCTTTTTCCAAGTCCAAATATACAGTTAGGAAGCTCTTGAATAGAGAAACCTTTTTCTTGAGGGATCCTTCATTCACTATGAGTTTGGGTCAAAATAGAGGTGTGTAATGACATGTTTTGGCTTGTTATTTAGGAGTTCAAAATAGCTAGTGGGGGTACCAAGGGCTCGTATTCATTTTTGGGAGGGGATGCCACCATACTCGGGAAAAAGAAAGGCAAGGGAAGTTGGTGACTTTTTAATCTATGTCTGTAAAATATAGGGTAG
This sequence comes from Macrotyloma uniflorum, assembly GCA_016859785.1. Taxonomy (NCBI): domain Eukaryota; kingdom Viridiplantae; phylum Streptophyta; class Magnoliopsida; order Fabales; family Fabaceae; genus Macrotyloma; species Macrotyloma uniflorum. The sequence continues at coordinate 423,038 of BDMB01000112.1, forward strand.
AATACTTAAAATGTTTGATAAGTGTTACCTTGGTTGTGTTTTGCTTGCTTGGAACCTATGTTTCAAAGCCTTAGATCGTGTTTTTGCGTTCTACAGATTCTTGATTCTAGTATTCCGAAATTCGTTTATCTGGTTGTGGTTGTTAAAAGTGTAAAGGCTTAGATAGACCTTTATGTTTATGATGTGATTATTACTTATAAACTTTGTTTGAAAATGTAAGACTTGAACACTTTCATTAAAATTTCTTCTAACTTACTCTTTTTTGTATTTTTGTGTTATGCTACTGTGATTGTGTTCCTTATATGAGAGTAAACAACAGGTCTAATGAGGAACCATCAGTTGAGGAAAGTAGAAAATAATGTTGAATATATTATGATGTAATCGATTTACTATGTAGTAACAGTGGAATTTTAAATTAGTTGTGTATGTTTGGAAGTTTAAAACCAAGATTATTGTAATAGAAGTAATGTTTTGTTGATATTTAATATTTAAAATATATATATTGGGTATGTTATGTTTCGTAGTATCAGAGCATAAGATCCTTGTGGTAACCTGAGATAATGGGATTACTTCGCTAAGATGAGTGAATGATATGATATATTTATTCCCAAATTGTGCATTTATCCCTAACCTCTTTTCCTACTGTTAGGATGGTGCATAAACCACCTACAGTACTCCTCCTTCCCTGATTCCACAAGTCAATTTGGGTCATATAGTGTGGGTCATTGAGATTATAGCCTCCATCATCCAACAAAAAAATGTCACCATGGCACAACAACACCAGACATCCATTCAAGAGCTGCAAGTAGCCAGAGCAACAACGACCTCCTCATAACCTCAAGAGCACTTTGGACTAGCCGACTTCATGAAATATGAGCCTCCTAAATTCAATGGAGACTATATCCCTGACCAAGCTGACTCATGGATAAGGGAGTTAGAGAAGATCTTTGATGTCACCTCCTGTCTTAAGGATAATAAATTAGTATTTGCCACCTATCTTCTTTGTTGGGAGTCTAAATTTTGGCAACAAGGTGTGAAGCAGATGATGGAAGATTGAGATGAGATGGTAGACCGAGAGAACTTTAGGTACAAATTTTTGGAGAAGTACTTTCCAGATAGCGTTAAATATGCAAAGGAGGTTGAATTCCTCAAGTTGGAGTAGGGGAACATATCAGTCCAAGATTATGCTACTAGGTTTGAACACATAACCCGATTATACACCCAGACAACCTCTAAAGCCAAGAGATGTACGAAGTTCGAAGAGGGTTTAAAGTATGAGCTGGAGCGAACGGTGATCTCAATGTCCATAAGAGATTTCTCTACCTTGATGGAGAAGGCTAGGATATTCTAGTGAAGGATCATCAAGCAAAAAACAAGGATGAATAAAAAAAAGCCTTATATCAGACCTCAACAAAGCAAGGAAAGTACTCTCACTCACCATTTTCCATCAGAGATTTTATGTTCCAAATGTGGGAGTCCTTACCACCTCAGTCACATGGGTATCTCTCGAAACCCATTTTGTTTCCAATAAGATTATACTTAAACAATACCAATATAAATATAAAAGTTAAAGATATCACCTTAATATAAAAAATTCAAGATAAAATTTAAAATAAAAAAAAAATCTCTCTCAAAAATAAGACTTTCCATTCTATTATTTATTTAATAATTAGTTTACAAAATATATAACACCTATTTAATATTTTTAAAAATTCTAAAAATTAAAAATTATTTATTTTTCTACAAAATCAGATTTTCTTTATTATGACTATAATTAATTTTTTCATATTTTTTTAGTAATATTTTTTAATAATTTTCTTATTTTTCTTATAATTATTATATTTTTCTTTCACTTCCTCTACTCACATAACATTGTATACATTTAGTCATATCTAATTTTTTATATTTAAAATCTTAAATATTTGTGATACATAATATATAAATAGAACGGAGACAATTTATAATAAATAAATATTCAGATAAAAAATATCAGAATGAAAGATTAAAAAGAAAATTAAGAGTAAAAATTTAATCTAACTCAGGTATAAAATAATATTTATAATACCTTGATAATTTTCATTCAAATAAGAATAAATTAGAATCTCCAAAATATTTTAAATAAGTTTTAGAGAGAACCATTATGAAGAATTAACACTCACACACAAAGGAAAATTACATATAATTAAAAAATGGAAGCAGCATGTTAACGTGCTGAATTTCAAATAATAGCACTATTTCTATTTGTTTTTTCTTTTTGAAATTTTTTTATGTATTTGTTTGAACTTAATAATTTTCAGATACATGAATAGACTAAAGTTAAAAAAAAATTATGATTTTATAAAATAGTATAATCTCCAAAATATTTAAAAAAAATAGAAAAATAAGATTTGAATAGAAGATTTTATACAAAATATTTAAAGGCTTCATTAGTGACTAATTTCTATAAGAAAAATTGTCTTATCACATTTAAACTTAGTAAATTCTTCATATCAACTATAACATTTTCAACTAAATATATGATTTTGTTAAACACTTCAAGATTAATTTCACTCAAATAAACCAACCATATAAGAATGATCATTTGACCATTAAGATAATTTATTTTGTCCTAAATATTTTAAAATTGATTGGGCAATTTTTGATATAGTAATGATAATAAAAGTTTAAACTTACCCTCTAATGCAAACTCTTCGAATTCGTTACTACTAAACTTAGTTTGGTTTAGACATTATTTAACCAAAAATAAATATATAATCTTAAAGTACAACTTCTTAAATATAGTTTACCATTACTTTTAAAATAATTAAAATTGAAATTTTATCTGAATAAATTAAACTTTATTTTTAATATATAAAAAGTTATTCTATATTTTTTCTTATAAAAAGTCACAACTTATCATTAATTTTATTTATTCTCTTTTTAAATATAAGAGTATTATACTATTCTTTCTTTTTTATATTAGAAATATAAAAGCATCTCTTCGTAACATATATACAGTATAACACTTTATTCCATTTCTAAAAAAAAATTATTAGTTTATTTTTTAAATAATTATTAAAAATCAACAAATTTATTATATATCTTTTAATTTATACTATCTTTAAATACTATAATATCTTGTCTTAGGCTAGAATCTCAGGTGGGTTTTAGGTTCAATTGTGGGAGAGGGAAGTGAGAATATTTAATTCTAAACAATTTTAAACAATTCAATTAAAATGTGTTTTAAATTATTGAAATTTAAATTTCATTTTATTTATATTAGTTTATTTTGTTATGTTATTTGTTTTTTAATTTTTGATAATGTGTAGTATGAGACAGGTCACATAACCTAATAAGGATAAGTTGTGAATAAACCTTGGGACGTGTGTGATATGTATGTTGAGAATGTTTTTGCATTACATATTTTTACAATCAACTGAAACATACTAATATGCATCATACAAAGAAGGTTGCAAATTGATGATTTTAACATTGTTATAAGCATTGTATTTCTAACACTCACAAATTGGGAACTATATATACTAATACTAAGTACACATCTATTTTTTGTTGATGGGAGAGTTAAGGGCTTTAAGAATGTATTCTTCATTCAAATTGTGTTTCATTCAAATTGTGTTTAGTATATGAACATTATAGGAGAATATTGTGTTTAGTATATGAACATTATAGGAGAATATTATAAGGTTGTCATGTAGCATCTAATATGAAGAAAGGAAAAAACTTGAATTGATTTCTCATGAATTTACTTGAAATGAATGGCCTATAATTTTAGAGAGTCATTCACCTCCCATTTAAAGGTGGTTCTTAATATATTTAATTAGTTATTATGTTTTACTAGTTATAGGATCAATTGCAAAAGGAGGTCTTTTGAATTTTATATGTAACATAGAGTATTAATTTTTTTAAAGATATTGTGATAAAGATTGATAAGCATCTGAATTCAAATTCTTAAACATGGATCATTTTCAACCTCTCTACTAAATGAAAAAGAAAAATACATGTGAAATAAGGTAAAAAAATGAAGAAGATGTCATCATAATCAATAATGATTGATAGGTTGAGTTCATTATTTTGAATAAAAAAGTCAAAAATAAGAATTAAAAGTTATATTTAAAAACTTAAAAAATTTCTTTCACAAAACACATGTTTATATTTCTTTAAATATGAATTATGATTATAAAATGCATTAAAAAATTATTTATATTGCGGATTTAAGTTGTTAGTCCATTTATTAATTAGACTCATTCGATAAGTCATTTACTTTGTATAATTAGAAACTCATGTCTAAAAGAGTTTCTAATTAACAAAACATGGAAACAAAAGCAAAAACCTTAGAAAATTCTAATACAAGACATACTAAATTATAAAATTTACAAAAACCTAATACAAGAAATACAAAAAATATAAAATTTATATTCTAGTTTAAGTCTCTTTCTTGGTGTTATCCACACTCCTCTTCTTGGAAACAATTCAACCTCGAATTTAACTTATTATTACCTACAAATAAATATACAAATATACATACAAATATAAGTGTTTGAATGAACTTAAGTTTAAAGAAATCTAAAAATAACAAAATTAATCTATTTAAATTGAGATTTGATCCAACCTTCTTGGAGACTTGTCTTTTATTATCAAAGTTCTTAGAGATCTTCCTTCTAGGTCAAATACCGACCTATAAAAAGTATCAAACAATAAAACAAAGAACTCATGAAAAGCTTTACAACTTAGTCAATACAATCCAAATAATTAACAAATAATATATTTTTTAATCTAATGAACAAAACTATAGATTTATTAATATTAATTCAATATGAAGAAAATGATTATCGGTATCTAACTCACCCCAAAATCGATTTAGAAGGTGAGGCTTACACCTCACTTATATATTATAGTTTGACCTCATTTTTAGTTAATGTGAGATTTCCCCAACATCTCCCCTCACGTCGAGGAGTCATTTTCAACTCAAACGTGACTCATTAACAAGTGACCCAATCTAGGTCCAACAACCTTACTAACCATCAAGGTTCTACATAGCGGTCCGTTAACAACTTTATTAACAGTTAGGGCTCCTCAAACCATGTAGAAGGGGATAATAATTTATTAACAGGTGGCCCTAGGCCCAATAACCTGCCAACCAAGGTTTAGTATATTAACAAGTGGTCGAATCTAAGCCCAACAATCTTGTTAACCAGACTCTGATACCATGTAGAAAGTGATTATCGATGTCTAACTCACCCCCAAAACTGGTTCAAAAGTTGAGGTTTACACCTCACTTATATACTATAGTTAGGCCTCATTTTTAGTCAATGTGAGATTTCCCCAACACAATCCAATCATCAATATTCTTATAATGTACATAAATAAAGAAAAGTTTATCATGTTCATTCAAGTTCACATGATATGTATGTATTTCAAAACTCAAGGACTTAACATCATCACCTAAGATAATATTATGTATACCAAAAGTAACATGCAATATATAAAGACTTTTAATGTACACATGATATGTATGTATTTCACTTGCATTATTAAGTGGTGGTAGTAACTATCAGATATGCGCCTGAAAACTACTCTGTATGTGGCGTTTGGATGGGGATAAACATATGGTCTTGAGGTGAACAAGACTCGGTAAGGAGGGACAATGTTTATTGGTCGGCAATAGTTAAACATGACAGGTGTTAACTTTTGAGATCAAGGATTTCATATGTATATCCTAATGAATTTGCCTAATGTAATATGTGATTGCAAGTACTCGAATGTGAAAAATATTTGTATTCTATATTTAACTATAGAATTCATTATAGATAGAATGATTGAATATGATTGAGACGTATTAAATAAATTATATTTAAGTTTAATCTTATTTATATTTATCATTATTGTATATTTATCATTATTGTGTTATTTTATAATTTATTAGTACTATTATAGTTGTGTTGACACAAGAACATTTATTATTATAAGAGAATCTTTTATGACTCTGATGTGGACAAAAATTTTATACTATATTATATTAAATAAAAATTTTCAGAATTATAAAAGTGTTATTTTACACATACATTTACATCATTATTCCATTAGTGAATTATCTATTTTTTAACTAGAAATAATACAATAAATATAAAAAAAACTTATATTAAATAAGAGAATAATTTATATTTAATGTTATTAAGATTATATTTTCGTTAAATTTTTCCTCCATAATAAATAGAAGAAAAATAGATTAATTAGAAAATATTTTTTACGCAAGACAAATATTTATCTCACAAATTCTTAAGATGATTTAAAAAAAATGAAATAAATAGTTTGTCAAAATAAAATAAATGTAGTTAGAAATTGAACCCATAACCTTTGAATAAACGAATAATTATGTTATATATATTATATGGATAAATGCCCTCTATAATTTCAAAATTTAAATATATATTATATAAACAATAAACATATAATTCCAACAAAAATAATACATCTTTTTAATTACATCAACAAATCTTTTATAAAAATATATATTATATTTTTCCAATAATAAACTCTAACGTTATCTTTTATTATCAACAAAATCATTCGTTTCTTTTTTTTTTTTTTAATTGTGGCATTGTTCATCACTTACAACATAAAACACATAAATTATCAGAAGAAAATAACAATAACACCTGAAAAGTGAATCTGAAGTTTAATACTCTGTTCATATGTTATGTCAGAAAATGATACGAATGTCAGAAAAGTTAACAAAGACTTGGAAAGAAAATAATAAATTGCTAAAATAATTTATAAAAAAAATTATAAATACGAAATAAAATTCTTGAAATAAAAATATGTAAATAATTATAATAACATTTTAAAACACATTTCTAAGTTATTAATCCTATAAATAATTTTTTTATTTAAAAAAAATAAATAAATCATAATATAATTAACAAATCATTTATGAAGGTTAATTAACATATCGATTTTCAATTCAATTGCAATGTGATCATAAAACAATATTCTAAAACTCGAACAAGAAACACATAAATAGGAAAATCTCAATTTTAGTATAAAACAATTTGTATTTGAGTGTAATTCTCTTTTAATTTCTTTCTTTTACATAGAGAAATAAAATATATATATATATATTGCGTAAATTCAGAAAATGATAGAATTTTTTTATATTCTTTTAATACTGTGAGAGAATTCAAAATTTTATTCGTTAAAAACCTACAAACTGCACAAATCGAACTAAGAAAGGAGTTGAAAATATGATTTTTTTTTTTTTTTCTCTTAAACAATCATAAGACTCCCGCCAACATTGGGGCGGGGCAATCGCCTGAACCTCGAGGCTGTGAACGACGGGCTACCCCTCCTATTCAGCCGTCGGATCAGGTTGGTCCTCCACTTCCTTTTCCAATTTCACTGAGTTATTTTGATCGTAACATGATTAGGTGGGTTACAATCAATTAAAAATAATAATAAAAAATAAATCTAGAAATTATTTTTTCTTTAAATTGAACAGTTTAATTTAAAATAAAATATTACATATTAAAATTAATTTAATTTAAATCCAATACAAATATTTTATTAAAGTATAATTATATTTTAAATTTTTTTTAAAATTTAATATTTTCTATTATAATTTTTATTTCATTATTATATTATAAATTTTTATTTTAATATTTTTTTTCCTTTTATTTAAATATTTTTTAATTTAAATGGTAATTTTTTTAAAATTAGTTTAATTTTTAACTTTTTTTTATTAATTGCTTTTCTTTTATTTTTAATATTTTAATTTCAATTTTGTATAATATATTTTAATTTTTATTAGATAAATATTTTATTATTTTATTGTTTCGTTTAGATTTTATTTTAATTAATTTTATTTTTATCGGAATTATATCTTATTTTATTTTTATATTTTTTTATAGAATTAAGATTTTTTTACAAATAGTGTTTAAGGATTTTTAGCATGTAATATTATTATTTTTTATTTATAATATTTTTATATTCTATTTTTTACTCTTAACATAAAGATTATGTGTTTATTAAGTTTATTATTTAATATAATTTTTAACCTTTAAATAATATATTTATTATAATTATATTTTAATTGTAAAATAAAATTAAGTTTATTTATATTAAAAATATAATTAAATTAAAAAATAAAAATTATAAAAATTATTCAAACTAAATTGCTAAAATTGGTTTAGACTGGTTTATATTTTTCTACTCCAAACTGAATCTTCTATGATTTTTATATTTGATTTAAATTGTCTATGATTTTTATATTTGGTTTGAACCGTCTATGATTTTTATATTTGGTTTGAACCATTTATAATTTTTATATTTGATTTGAATGTATTTTTAATGAAAAATCGTATCAAATCGCACCGCAAATACCATTAAATGCAATGTTGTTTGTTGATTGTTAAAGTCTCTTATTAGATAATTTTCATTGAAATAAATTTTCATCACTCAAGCAAAAATATTTTTAAGAATACATCCATATATTGTTGTTAGAGCGAAAATAATTTACTCAAGATTAATCATTTTACTTACCATGTGAGAAATCTTAAAAATTTACATTTTAATACTTAAATTTCATCTCACATATGAAATCTTGTCATATAAATATAATTGATAAAACATTATCCTTCTCATCATATAAAGAAAATACTTATTTCACATTTAACACACTTCTAAGTACAAAAGAATAGTTTTATTAAATACCTAACATGTATAAAGATTAATTAGATTTCCTCACATTTAATCCAAACTTTAATCTTCAATTTTAAAATTTTAATCATAAAATAATTTAAATTATTACAAAATCAAATTAAAAATTACTAACAACCTAAATACTTAATTAAAATTTATGAAAAACTCTAAAATTTTCAAAAGTTTTAAAAAGTAGATTTTAATAAATTTAATTTGTTCTTATTTCCACATCTATCTTTTGGTATTTTCGAATTTTATAAAAAAAAATGAATGAAAATTATTTAAAAAATGAAAAAAATGTGAGAGATTTAATAAAAAATTTAAGAAAATTAAAAAAAATATAAAAGAAGATAATATTTAAAAATAAGACAATAACAAAATATTTATAATCTATTTTTTAAACAACTAAATCTCACTTATCCATTAATTTGATCTTTGCAACAATTATGTATTATAATTAAAATTAATAATACTAATTAATATATATATATATATATATATATAAAATATGAAATGAAAGACGGATAGACACAAACATATTTTAATCAAAATAAAAAATATTAATCATAATAACTTATATTCAAAATATCACTCTTAAATTATAGATTAAAATAAATTAAAATAATAAACTAAAAATATTACTTGTAAAAATTTTATTTAACATTTACTAATTTAAAAATATTTATAAATACATTATTTGAATATATATATATATATATATATATACACTGACGTAGATTTATAAAATTAAAATACTATAACTAAATAATTAAAAATCATAATTATTTATAACAATATTATAAATTCAATAGATAAAAAAAAGAATAGTATTTGGTTTGGTTTGGAGGTTTATTTTGATTGAGAGGGTGTTTTAGTCTTAAACCATGTTATCTTCTCCCGTTCAGTTCATTTGTTCCTTTTTCTCTCCTTCAGCGCCCTTCCCGTTTTCCCTCCATCAGTTGTTATGGCGGTGGAGAAGGAAAAGCTTCAGGAAGAATCCGTCATCCGCCGCTTCTACCAGATTATTCTTAGTTGGGACTACTTTGGTCTCCTCAAGGAATCCAAGGCAAATCACTTTATTCCTTACACATGTTCTTTTATTTCTTTGTTTTTGTTATTGCATTCCATAAGTCTTTGGAATTTGGTGTTTTCAGAAGCAGAAAAACAACGAGAAGAAAGGGACTGCGAAGTCGACACTCGTGAAGGTGAAGAATCGGTACACAGACATTGATGACTATATTGCCACATACGAACCCCTCATATTTGAAGAAGCCAAATCCCAGATCATTAAGGAGAAAGAGGAGGAAGAGGGTATCTTTAATTTCTACTATTTTTGCGTTTTTTAAGAAGATTGTTATTCTAGCAGTTTCATTGTAGCACGGTTAATTATTAATAGCGTCTCTACTTATGACTCTACTTACTACTTGTGATGAAAAAAGTGAAACATTTGATGCAAAGAGTTGTCATCGGATTCTTTTTTACTCTCTTGCATTGTATGTCAAAAAATGTCATATCGCCGTTGGTATCTGATTTAGTAGACTTAGTTGCGTATGCTGAGTAAAGAACAGCCCCGTGAAGCTACGGGCTTTCCCTCTGTCTTTAGCCTGCCTTTTCTATACTATGCTTGTTAATTTTGATTAACATTGTAGCACTAGTCAGAGAACTATTAAAGCTCTGTCTAAGTAGTGTGGTTCTCTCTTTCTCGCTTCAATTTAAATAATGGGTTTGCTTTCCATGTTTTAAAGTTTGGGGGGTCAAAAAACATGGTGTGGTATGGTTGACAAATAAATATACTTCTTAAGCACATAGTCAGAGGTTCGATCCTAGGTCTGTGTGAATGGAAAAATATCTATTAAGAGAGACTAGCCCTTTAAATAAGTTCTTGGATTAGTTTCTAGCTCTCGGCTAAGTGAGACTAGCCCCTTAAATAAATCTTTGGATTACTCTCTAGCTCTCGGCTGAGATACACTAGGGACCAAACTAAAAGTTTGAAGGGTCTCTTCTTGTAAGTTGCTTGCTGAAGAACCTTTTTTATTTGCCTGACCACAGTGACTGATTGGAAATTGGGGGTGGTAAAAAGTTGGAGTGAGGCAGATGACTTTCACTTCATAGAATTTCCGTGTGAAATCATAGAGGGAGAATCAATATCACAGAATGATCTTTTGCTGCTTTCGAAAGATAAGGTACTACCAGTTATAAGAAGTTATGTGTTTTGGGACTTTGAATTGTTTGTTATTTGAATTTGATTTGATTGCCTATCTGTATTTGTCTCTGCAGTTTCTGGATGGCAAAAGATTACCTACTGTTTATGCATTTGCTTTGGTGGAACATGTCCGGAAATTTTTTGAAACAAGACTTGTTCGAGTTAGACTCTATCTTGCTGGGGAGTTCTCCAAATTTAATACAGATAATGTACAATCTTGCCCCAGGCTGTTTAACATGCGATCTCATGTATGTGAGATAGAAAGACAATTATATTTTATGAAGGTAACATGTTCTATCTTGTACTACTAGTATTATCAATTGTGGGTTTTATTTTTCGTGGAGGCTTCCTTTTTTCACTAATTAATTCTATTATTAAATTATAAAAGAAATGTAAAGGTTTTCACAATTTTTTTCTTAATAGAAGAAATTTTCTTATAAATTAGCTTTGCCTTTGATCCAATGTGAAAATCATGCAGCTGTGCAGCTTATCTACTATTGCTCGTGAATATTTGGCTATACGAACTATAGGCAGTCTCCCGTACAAGGATTTAATATTAAGTGCAGTTGGAGAAAATTTGAGCACAGAAGTCGAGGGATGGAAAATCCCTACACCGTTGAGGGAATACGTTGAAAGTACTTTTAATCAGTACCAACGTGAGGCCATTACAGTAAGTTTTTACTTTAGTTGTTCAATAAAGAAACTAAAACTAAAACTTATCTTTTTGTTTTTTTTTTAACCAATCCAGCGGTTTTTTCTCTTTATTAGTTACTGATATATTTTGGAAAAAATAAATGTGGGATTCTGGAAATTGCTTAAGATGGCAGATGTTAAAGTTTGGATTTGACATTTAGTTGAAGGATGTTATAACTAAAATTCAGGATATATTACTTCAAATGTATATCTTGCATAATATATCATTTAGGGTCCTGTTTCTCACTTTTCTTGTTTCCAATTTTTCTCAATTTGAATATGCTCCTTGTTTTCCCCCATTTTCTTTTCTGCTGTACATGTTAAAGACTTGGACTTCTACAAAATTCAATCTCATCTTAATTTTATTTGGTTTTGGTATAGGAGTAAAAAAAGAAATGCAAGAGCAATTAACCTCCAAAACAAACTACTTAACATCAAGTTTCAATGAACTGTGAAAAAAAAAAACTTACATGTCACCTTGCTCTTCCCATCTTCGTAAATGCTTTCTTCTTTATCATTTTCTTTTGTTTTATGAAACTCTTTAGTAGTTTTTTTTGGAAGAGAATGTATTTTTGATGTTGAACCCTTAGAAAGATCTTTTAAAAGATTTAAAAGCTATTTTACATTTATAATGTCTGAACAGATTCTCCTTTCTCAAAGTTAGCTTTTGTGAGGAGAAGCATAAAAGTTTAGCTAGGAAGGGAACCCTTTTTTTGCCTTTAGATCAAAGCTCATTCAAGCATGCTTATTTATTAGAAAATGTCTACACTGCAACATATGCCATCATAATAAGTTACAAGTCAAACAACAAAGAGAAGAGAAAAAGTGACCAAAGAATCTTTATAAGAAAGTGAAGATTGATCAGAAGTTTTTATTCCTTAATAAAGATGTAAAGCTCTTGTAGCATTTATTTATTCCACAGTAACATTTTATTTTTGTTCCAGGCTGGTCTATCATCAAAAGCCTTTGTCCTGATACAGGTTGATCTCTATCTGACTTCGTTTGTGTTTTTAAATCCTTTTAATGATTTTTCCTATTTGCCTTTTCTTAAGTAATGTTTGATGTTATGTTTATCAGTTATGCTGAATAATTTTGTGAAAAGACTTGTTTGTTATAGTTGGGAATTGGGAGTAATTTATTTCAAAGAACTGCCAAGCTTTTTGTAGCCAGTTTTTTCTTTGATTTAGTTCTGTGATTTCCTTTTCGACCTCCAAAAAGCCAGAGCAGATTTTTTTTTTTTTCTAACTTTCCATAAGAAAAAGAATAACCAGTTAGATTGGTTGAATCATGAATTGGTTCAGTTCATGATTTTCACAATGGATATTTATCTTTGCTATTTTGTGTTTCTTTTCAATCAAAGCTAAGCCATTAGGTTAGAGTTTGTAAATTATTACTATTGGAAAGCAGGTTATAATGTCTGTTTATATCATGTCACTAAGTCCCTTTTTGATAATTTACTTGCTTTTGTAATTTCTATGTGACACTCATTATCCCCTTGCCAGATACCTTTGAGACACATATCTGGGTTTTATCAATGTATGATAGTTTTCTTTTTATAATAAAAATGTTTTAATTGAGCCACTTGAGACTAAAAATATGAGAAAGAGCCTAAGAGATTATACAAGTGTATAGGCAAAAGGCTATTCCTAGGTGCCAGAAGCTAATAAGTAAGAATAGCTTTTAGAGAAGACAAATTGACCTATCTGAAAAAATAAACTAATAAAATAAACTATTCTAACAGAGTCTAACAAACTCCTTTCAGGGGCCCCCAGGGACTGGGAAGACTCAGACCATACTTGGGATTCTGAGCACCATTTTGCATGCAACTCCTACAAGAATGCATTCAAAGTAAGTATAATACTTTTATATATTTCTGCAGTCTTCTATGATGTCTAAATATTCAGTTTTGGTTTCAGTTGTTGTCTTGAGCAAAGCATTATGTGAAGAATTTTCTTGGTAGAAGTGAGATTTTGCTTGGCAAATTTTCTTTCTGCCAAGCAATTTATGATCATGTTTTTGCCTAAATCTTTCTTTGTTTGTACACATGTTTATTGATATTTGTTTTTTGGAAGCAGGACCTATGAGCTAAGGCAGGGACCACAATTACCTATAAAGGAGAAGTAAGATTTGCTTTTAGAATATTTAGGCCTTAATTTCCTACATGGGCAATTTCTTAAAATACTTCTGTGTTCTGTTCATTATCAGATTCTTCTTGCTTTGTGTTATACATATTTGATCCCTCGCTATGCCTATCTTCAAGTATTTCATATTCAAATATTGTTCTGAATCAAGTACAAGTGCAACAATAAGGGTAAAAATGGATTTTTGTATTATATCATAAACATAAAGAAAATACCTGTAATTCAAATTAAGTGCACATTTTCTTGGTTTCTCTTCACTTTAGTTGGTTTAACTTTACATTGACACATAAGAAGCTGGGAAGATTGTTTGAAGCTAACGGCACAGTTTTTGGACTTTGACTTATACAAGTGAGAGATCTGAACAATTACTATTTAATATTTGTGTTGTTAAAGGATGGTAAGAGAGAGAGAACCATAACTGTACTTTATGATTCTCTAAGGTTCAAAGAAAGATCTTGATTAGAATATTCACGAGTAGGTTTTCAACAAGTTATTCTAATTAAAGTAGAATTCTAGATGATTAAAAGTATTAGGTAGATAAGTCAGTTTTATTTAGTTGATATTATGAATGCAGGTCCATAGCAGAGTACACTTCCAAACTGATAAAGTTGATTTTAGCCTCCTTAGTATATGTGGGCTCCCTCTTTCACCCTGTCTTTGTAAAATTCAAGAATAATTCAGTTTGATTAGTTGATGTTGAAGAAGTTCCTTGTAGTATTTAGTTTCAAAGTATATATCTTGCTAAATCATCTTGTTCATTAAAATCTTGTGTTATATCGCCGTACTGTCTAGTCTTGTTCATCTAGTAATCAATTTGGGATTGTGACCACTTCTGTCCCAATATCGATTATAATAGACCAAAGATGGTAGTTATACTAGCTTGTTAGAAGAATGCACTTTTCATATTTCATCTTACTAGATTATTTTTTTAATTCTTTCTATTCCCTTTTACTATGGCAGACAAAGACATTGGGGATTAGCTTCTCCATGGCTTAGTAATATTAATCCAAGGGATAGTCTTATGCCAGAAGACGGTGATGATGGTTTTTTCCCAACTACTGGAAATGAGCTAGTAAGTACTTTTTTAGTGGGTTAGAATTGTTGATATTGCCAAATAACATCTTCTCTAATGATGCGTTTTATCAGAAACCTGAAGCTGTAACTTCGAGTCGTAAGTATCGCGTAAGAGTGTTAGTATGTGCCCCATCAAACTCTGCCCTTGATGAGATTGTGTTGAGGGTTCTCAATGGAGGTATTAAGTTTCTCTAATGCATTTATTTGGGAAAAAGGAGTCTTTTCTTTTTGCATTACATTCCCTCGCGATGATTTTGTCCCTCTTAGTTTTTTTGTGTTCGGGGTGGGGGTTAAGATTTCGAGTAGGACACCTTCACTAGGAGATGTCATTGCCATCCTGGTTGTGTGGCCAGGCCTTGTAATTAACTGTTATAATTACAGAAACAAAAATCATATCTTTATAATTATAGAAATAAAGATCATATCTGTATTTTTGATAACATTTAATTTTATTATACTATTGTATCTTCATTATTAGAGGAACCAAATCTCCTTTATTGTATTGATTTCATTTTCTCAATATAAATAAATCACCCGTGCTGTCACAGAGACACGGTTTCAGCTCAAAGCTTTTCTTTTCTTATAGTTAAACATTAACTATTCATATTATATAAGCAGACTGAACTTGACCTAGCAATTTTTTATTTTTTTGCTTTCCTCGTTTACCTTTTGCCTTTTGTTTTAGGAATTTCTTATTTCTATACTCACTTATCATGATCGCATATTTACCTTTTAATTGTTCATGGATGTTCTCAGGTGTACACGATGAAAATGACCGTGTTTATTGCCCTAAAATTGTGCGGATTGGTCTCAAAGCACATCATTCTATCAAGGCTGTTTCTCTGGATGAACTTGTACGTGGAAGATTACACCAAATGCGTTTTAATTAGCCATGCTGCCACCGTTGTTATTTAATCTTCCATATCACTACTTCTGTAAAATTTGGTTATAATGCGACAATTGTGCTAGGACAGGTCTAGAGGGGATCTTTACTATTAATATTAAATTAACAGTTTTACTAACAACAACGCTTGGGACTGATTTATGCATCTAAAAGTAAGTTTTTATTGAGAAAGAAAACATTTATAGATCAAAATTATTAAAATGTAATAATATTTTTTTTTTCAACAAAAACTTTCCACCACTTTTAGATGTTAATATTCAGCCTAAGGGGATGCTAACATTTCCCTTAAATGAATGAAGAGTCTTAATATAATGTGTGATCCAAAGTTAGATTAAAAGGCTCCAAAATTTGTTCCTAAACAGAACATTGATTCCTTGGAGTTAATTATGCTGGTGAATGTGTTGCCGGCATCTGTGAAGGAGGTTATATTTTATTTCATTTTAGATTACTTTAGCTTCTCTCTATCCTTCCCTAGGCTAGATATCCTATTTCAGTGTTCTAGTTGAATGTCTGTACGGACGTCCTGAATGACAGTGATAGACCCACTGTTACTTAGATGTTGGTACCGAGGGATGCAGTGGATAATCTATGGAAACAGCAGAATGGGGAACATGGAGAATAGTTGTGCTACACAGAGTTGAGCTTTACAGATTGCTGATGTGGCAGGTGAGAGTGAAGATGGAATCATTTAGAATAAGTCCAAGGGAGAGAGAGGGTAATAACTTTAGATGTGAGTTAGGACAATCTAAGCCCTCACAGAGCTAGACTAGTCTCGGAGAGTTCTGGTTTCTGTAAATTTAGTAATCTGATTTCTTTGGGGATTTTTACCATTTTCTATAATCAAATAGACAGGCTTCTATCACACAGCCTGTCCCTCACTAAGCATACTGGGGCATAGTATTCTGCATTTGTTTATTTGAAGAAACTGAAACTGAAAAACATGGCCAACTGCAGTGTTTCAGACACATTGTGGATAAATAACATTTGGTCTTTCTGTTCCTTCATGTTATGTTCTGTTATTTCTGTTTAAGATTAATGAATTCACTCTAGAATCTCCTCTTCTCTTGCCATATTCTGGAACCTTATTTACATAATGCCATTGATGGTCTAGATCTCTTCAAAGCAGGTTTGTGTTTGTCCAAAATGGATCAATAATATGCTAATTTGATATTGACAAGCCTGCATTATTCCGTAGGCTTTTGAACAATAGGTATCCATGCAGTGCATCTTAGCTCAACATTGAGAACTGTGCCTATATGTATTGGCACTTGAAGATCTTTAAGCTTCATCACTCTGCAGTAAGACTGAAACTTCATCTACATCTTTTGCTGGCAAGGATCTCTGATCACTGAAATGATTTGAATTTGTCTTCAGACTTCATGTATCTTATAATTGGGTCATCCAGTCATACCGAGTTATTAACCCAAAGCACATTTGTATATAGATGCCAAGCACCAAGCATATTCATTATTCGTTGCTTTATATATGATGCTGAAAATATGGTGATCATTTTATAGACCTTTTTGGAATAAGGTTAAAGGATATAAATTTTAAACATAATAGATATTTCTGGACTTTTGTTCAAACCTACCAATTTACAGTATTTTGACCACTGAATTGGTAGTCTAAGAATTATTTATAGGATTGCTGTTTATATTGCAATTTGTATTGTTAATATACTCTCAAATGTAATTGGGGCAAATTTTAAGATTTTCAAATTTTACATGCAGATGAAACAAAAACGTGCTTCTGCCAACAAATCATCCACTAATAAACAGATTAATGGTCCTGCAGGAAGTAATGATGACAGTATCCGGGCTGCACTTTTAGACGAGGCCACTATTGTATATATTCCCATACTTTATGTTGAATGAAAAAGAATAAGCAAAAAATGTGATTTTCTTAGCTTTTTCTGTGTGCTTGGCAGGTCTTCTCCACTCTCAGCTTTAGTGGTTCCCATGTTTTCAGTAAACTAAATCGCGGATTTGATGTTGTGATTATAGATGAAGCAGCACAAGCTGTAAGTGTGAAATCTTCTTCATTTTAGTTGCTGAGTCAATTTTTAGATTGCTTGTAATATAAACTAACTTGACAAAGTTTGATCTAAAGAAGTTGATGAGGTTCCTGAAACTATTCCAGCAAGTAATTTTGAATTGCAGTACGCAGATGGAATAACTTTCATGAAACAACTATCCCTGAAACTTAAGCTATTATGGGAAGCATATAAATGATTTTATGTTATAAATCTTAGTATCTAAGTCACCCGCACCCTCACTCCAAAGTCCTTTGGGCTTGAACTGTTAATAATGCACAGACCCAGCTGTATTGTGATAGAATTTAAATTTTTATTAGAAAACAATAGGGGAGGAAGGACTGAATTCTAGACCATATGATCATAGAGGATGATAATATCCCATGAACCAACTATCCGGAAAGTTTAAGCTGAGGTCAAAGATAGAAATACTTTTAGATTATAAATCTGACAATGTCCATGACAGGAAACATAATGAATATTCAAGTAAATTCGTTATTTTGGGGCTGAGAGAAAAGTGAAATTAATTAAACTTAGCAGCTTACTTTCGACTTGTTATTGGCCACTTTCTTTAATATAGAAATTCTGAACGAATGAATAACCTACAAAATATATTTCCTCTTGGAGTAAATAAGTGATAGAGGATTAAGTCTACAGTCTGAAATATATCTAAAATCCCTAAATATATTTGTCACATAATGGGGCCTCGTGTCCTTTAGTGAAGTTTTTTATGGGGCAGTGCTAGGTTAATAGACTTGAGATTGTAATGGTTTTTTATTATGTAGTTTCCTGCTGTATTCTATACTTATTATTTGAAATGAGCAGATTAAAGATTGTCAATTATATTATATCTAATGTAAAACCGATGGTTCTTAGTTTATTTCAACTCTTTATATGACAGGTGGAGCCTGCAACTCTTGTTCCGTTAGCCAATCAATGCAAAAAAGTTTTTCTGGTACTTTTCATTATTATTCTTGCATTACAGAAACCTACATTATTTCACTTTTTACAGTATTTAATTTATATCTATGTCTTAATTTACATGTGAACAATATTCTATATCATTTATAAAATACATATTTCTAGGGAAAAAAATACCTTTTGACAGTATGTGTAAAGAAAGCAAATTCATTATTCATTGTTTCTTAATCCAAAAGATAAGAAATGGTATACAGCAATAGGATTGATAATTCATGTCTATTAATTTACTGATGGTTAGACAAGGCCTGGAGAGTGGCAATATTATTGTACAACAATTGTTGAGCCCTTTTAGAAGCTTGTTGGACTAAGACTTTTCAAATCATATTTGTGAATGTGTCCTTATTGAGGCTACATTTTGTTGCATTTCTTTTAAAGGTTGGTGATCCAGCTCAACTTCCAGCAACTGTAATTTCAGATATGGCTAAGAATCACGGGTAAACAATTATTTTGGTGATGGTTATTATTTTCATACATTAAACCATTCTTTTTGCTAAGAGCTGCATATTTTTTCTTTTTGTTTCATGAAATTTAAGATATGGCACAAGCTTATTTGAAAGATTGAAGGAGGCTGGTTATCCAGTTAAAATGTTGAAGACTCAATATCGAATGCATCCTGAGGTTGGTGTATATTGTTAACATGTTCTATATAGGAATATGGCTGAAATACTGCTCAGAAGGCCATAACCCATTTCTAATACATATGTTAAGCAGAATCTTGCAAAGTTAATTTATTTAATGTGTTCTTTGTGTGTGCAAATGAGTATCAATCAAACGGTTGGGACTCGAGAATTGTCTCTGTTGCTAGCTGAATACAGGGGCAATTGACTCTGTTGCTGAAGTGGTATTATAGTGGTGATTTTTTAGCAAAAATTTATACAGTAGAATTATGGTTTTGAAGGAATGACTTTTAACGATGCCTAATCAAGAAACTGATCAAGGCAATATTTTAAGAGAGCTCTGATTCATTCATAGTTTCATTTCTCTTAAGAGTCTTCTCATTTCATCATTGTAATGGAGGATTTTTCCTGTTTTTCACTACATTTCAATATAAATACTATTCTGTTCCTATTCAAATTCTGTTGTGTTTCACACTTATACAGTCCTAAAGTTTTTCCCGTAGTTTTTGATTGCATCACATAACAGATAATATAACCTTTGTAAGAAGTTTTACTGTGTAACAGATAGGGATTATATAAATCGCATTTGTATTTGGTCCTTCAGTACCCAATTTTTTTCCTTTTATTATTTTTCTCTGGAGAAAATTCATCATTATGTTCTTTTCTTCTATTACTTTTATCTTTTTTGAAATTTTCTATTACTTTTATCTTTTTGAAATTTCCTGTGAATTTTTCTTAGTGGGTTTTATCATGTTATGATCAAACAGATAAGAAGCTTTCCCTCTAGGGAGTTTTATGGAGACTCGTTGGAAGATGGGGATGAGGTGAAATCCCGCACATTACGTGCATGGCATGATTACCGCTGCTTCGGTCCCTTCTGCTTCTTTGATATACATGAGGGAAAAGAGGCTCGACCGTCTGGGAGTGGTTCATGGATAAATGCTGAGGAAGTTGACTTTGTTCTATTCTTGTATCAAAAACTGATTTCACTTTATCCGGCACTGAAATCTGGTAACCAAGTTGCAATTATATCCCCCTATAGTCAACAAGTCAAACTCTTCCAAAAACGTTTTGAAGAGACCTTTGGAATGTCAGCTGAGAAAGTAGTGGATATATGTACTGTTGATGGTTGCCAGGTAAACTAGCTTAATGTTTAGTATATGATATCCTTCATGTTCATTGTTGCTGTTACTATCGATTTTTAATAGTAAATTATGCAAATACTTGAATGAGGTTTTTTAATTGTTTACAATATGGAATTTGTAAGACTAAGATTGTGTGATTTAAACAGCTGAATATACATCCACATTAACTGTTGCACTGCACCATACACGAGGCTTCAATGTCTAATTTAGCCTGATTAAATTATAAATTATAAAAAACTTCAGAAATTGGAGAAATACATGGTTAATTGAAGTGGGTTTATAATATTTCATTCATTTCAATGGGTTGTTACTTTAAGGTTTGGCATATAATTTACTATCTTTTTCAGGGACGGGAAAAGGACATTGCAATATTTTCATGTGTCAGGGCAAGCAAAGATAAAGGTATAGGGTTTGTCGACGACATCCGACGAATGAATGTTGGGATCACTAGAGCAAAGTCAGCTGTGTTGGTACCGTATCTTTTGGGGTTAATGTGATGATTTCATGAATTTCATTTGGTCCATTTGCCAGAATATCGATCCATTTTTATGTTGTTGATATAGGTGGTTGGATCTGCCTCAACATTAAGGAGGAGTGAACAATGGAACAAGCTAGTGGAAAGTGCAGAGAAAAGAAACTGTTTATTCAAGGTAGAAGCACTGAGAAGTCATTTATATGTCTACTATTAGCAATACAGTGAATTTGATTCATTAAAATAAGAATTTTAATTGAGCTTAATTGATCAGAATTCGCACGCTCTATTAGTACATGTTCCTTTTATGTATAATGTCTACATAAATATTCATTTGTGGGTCCACCTGAATCTATGTACAATACATTCCTAGTTATAGATTATGGACCCATATAAATTTTACACCTAGTTGAAGACCAACTAAACAACAATTTTCATCTGCAGGTTTCTCAACCATATTCATCATTCTTCAGTGATGAAAGTCTGACCTCCATGCAAACAAAGGGGGCTGAATTATCTCAGGCAATTGAACCCACTGATGATAACGATGTGCAGCCTAACAATGCTGCAGCATTTGATGATCAAGCTCAAGCTGAGGACAATGACGATGGCGATGTGGACATGAATGATGCGGGTTTTGATGAGGATTAGGACTAGTTGTGTAGTTGAGCAGGTAGGTGTAATTTATGTCGTTTTCCTGTCATGAGGACAATGAAAATGACAGTCATATTTAATCACAAAATGAAATTGTTATTTATCACCAAATTAACAGCTTGTGTCTACTGAACCACGAAGGATGATACAACAAAGACCTTGCGTAATCAATGACTTTCTACTAACGTAGTAAATATTAACTACAACTGAAAATGTACAGCTTTGAACATATATATTAGGTCTGTTTGGTCCCTAGATCTCTGGTGACAAGAAAAAAAGGAACTACAAATCTTCAGGCCTTTACCACAAATCTCTTTTTTGCCATGGGATGATATTTCTATATGCTTTATTACCACTTGATAAGTTTGAGATAACAGTAATTTAGATGTTATATTAATTATGGTAGTGCAATTTTATGATAATTAAGGTGTGTTTAGTACAGTTATTAAAATTTTTAAAAGTGCAATTGTTATTAAAAAGTATTCTTAATATATTTTCATAATTGTTAATGCATTCTTAACGTGTTTGATGAAATTTATTTCTCAATTTTTTAATCAGATCGTTGAATAATTAAATCTAAATAACTTTTCCTTTTTCTTGGGTCTACATTTGGTTGAAGTTCTTACGAGGTACATGTGAAAACATGTTATGAGGGCAGTTTTATTGGCAATAAAATAAAGATTGATCAAACAGATTATGAGGCTAATCATCACTTCCTCTCAACCTTTATTTATCAGTGATGTGTGGTTGCTTTACTATTCATTCTCCATATGTTGTTTGCTGCTTTTGCCCAATCTTCCCATTACTTTTGTGAGAAGTTTATATCACTTGAAACATCATTTTGACAATACCTACTATTCGTAATCAAGAGGTGTTAAGTGGATGATAAAGGGAAAGTATGCAAAGTCGCAAATGGTAACATCCTTCACCTTAAGATATATAACTTGTTAATTAATGTCAGCCACATGAACAAGTTTCAGTAGCTAACGTAACCATATCATCTTTTTGACGTCTAATTCATTTCAATTACTCATTTTTAGCGATATATTGTGTTTTGGATGGTACCCTCTTTCCAGTGCATGTTGAATGTCAATCCTTCTTTCATAGTAAATTGGCATTGAATGTGACTAAACAAGTTGAAAATGAAATCAATGTTTATTGTATTAGCACGTGTTTTTATTTATATAAAGTTGCAGAAGGGAAGGGAAAAAGCAAGCAATGGTGCAGAGGGGAAAGAAAGTGAAGAGAATAGTAGCAGCAGGAGAAGCCACTTTCATGCATGGGAGTTTTCAAAAGAAGCAAAGTGATGGAAAAGCTTCCTCTAACACCTCTTTTTTCATTCTTTTCAACAAACAACAATCTTTATTAACTATTTATTTAACTACCTTTCTTTAGGTTTCCCACAAAATGTGAATGCCAACTTTCTTCCTCATTAAGAATTGAACCAATTTTAAAATATTTCTTTTATTACTTTTCAAACTTGATCTCCCTGCTAATTCAGTTTTATAAATTTCATCTAATGCTTCACTTTATGTCAAATTAGCAACGTGACATTGTTACGTAACTTTTTTATAACCACGTTCTCACTTAACTTAAAAGACATGATTTTTTTAGACCATCAAAATTTGTTCGTATTAAAATTAGTATTTTTGTTTTAAAAAAGCAGTGATTTTGATATTTAATATAATACGTGAATTGGATTATAATAGTTATTTTTAAATTAACAATTTTGATAGTACACTTACAAACTATTACATGTTTATTAAATGTTAGATATAAAAACACTAAAAACTAGGTCAATTTTGGAAGTTCAAAACCTTATTTAATCCTAATTATTTAATATTTTTTTATATATTATGCCATGTGATTTATAATGTGACTTGAGTATGGATGGAGAAAGATTACAATAAACATGATTAAAGATTTTTTTTACAAAAAAATAATTTTTATTTTATTTTTATTCTTTGGACTCATAGTTAGTAGGTTTTTATTTATTTAATTTGTTTGTAAATTGGGTTCTAATTGTAGTTGCAAATTGGGATAAAATTGAGTTTCAATTGCTCAATTAAGACAAGGACTGGTCAAAAGGAAGAGAAAATAACCTTGAAAAGCAAGTCTCGCATGCAAGGAAAGCATGTGCCTCTAGAAGCATGAAAAATCTGCCTCACTTTTTTTTGGCTAAGCAAAGAACAATTTGACTATAATTTTGGATTTTAAAATTTAAAATTTACCTTTCTTTTTCTTTTAAATTCTCGACTATATAAAATTTTTGAAATATATAAAATTTGAGAAATTTAGAATATTTGTAAGAGAGATTCTTTTATATCTTAGGATTTAAGTTATGATTATCTTCAAAATGATTTTTCAAGTGACATATTATTGATTCTTAATTCTTTATCTTTTTTTCTAATGTTCATTTCTTATCTCACACTTCTTTTATTGCTTTTTTCATTGTTCTTGTTTCCTTTACCTACAAGACACACATCATTCCATCAAAGATTTAGTTTTACTTTTGGTTCTTTTACTTTTCATGAATTTCATCATTCTATTTTTCTAATATTGTAAAAATGAATCAATCTTTTTATAAAATAGCGAATATGATAGTATGTCTTATTTATTTTTATCACACTTTGTGTAGTGAATGCATTGATGGAGAAGAGATTTTTAAATTAAGTTAAAAATAATTTTTACTTTAGTTAAAAGATGCATCTAAATTCAGATGATATAAAAAAATTATTATTTCTCAGATTGGATAAAAATCAATATAAAAAATAAGATTCGATAATATATATAGCAATAAGTGCTTTTGAAAGTTAACTCTCTAAACAGTAATGAACCATAATTGATAAAAAAAAAACTAGTTATTTCAGGTTGGTTACGTTATAACATATAATCAATCTAGAAAGTCAATTTTTTTAATAAATCATTCATTTATTGTATTTTTCCACCTATAAATAAGAAAATCAATCCATTTATATATATATATATATATATATATAATATTGTTGCCCAACAATTATAAGTATTAACAATTTTCTTATTATAAATTCGATTCAGATTGTGAAAATTCTACTAGCATTAATTTATTATCTAAAATCAAAATATTATCCCATATATTTTCTTTCCTCAATAAATAATTTCTATTATGAATATATATTTTATGATCTAATATTATGAAAACATATAAATAATAAAATAAATTTATTAGTTTTATAAAGAATTAGGTTATTATATTTTTATATAAGTTTTATTTTTTAAAATTAAGTTTCTTTAAATTCTTTCTAATTTTTCTTTAAGAAAAGAGTATTATATTTGGTTGAATGTTATATTCACGGGAGATATTGAGAAATTGAAGTAGTAAGAAAGAATTTTATGAGATTATTTAGGTGATTGTGTAAGTGATTTAATTATTTTAAAAAATATATTAAGTTAATGATTTAAGGTAAGGAGTTTAAAGAATAATTTTTTTTATTAAAATATTATCAGTTTTCTTGTAAAAGTTAAACATGGTAGTTGAAAGAAGAATATATGATGGATTAAGAGATATATACATAAAAGAAGTTATTATTTAAAGAATAATATTTGTGAAAAACGATTGATTTGTTAAGTTATATAATATTCGCGTGTTTTGATATATATGGTTTTAATTTTTATTTTCATTTTTTAAATCAAAGACAGTTTTGGGGAAGTAATAGTTTTTTTGTCGACTTAATTAACTTAGTCAAATAAATTGATTTATAAAATTGTTAGGTTTTTGGTTAAACTGACTACTCTAATCAATTTGATTAATTGGATCAATTTGACTTATATGAATTACATGATGATTTATGAGCTCTTAGTCGACATTAGATTTAGTAGTAGTATAAAGTGTTTTTGTAGTGAAAAAGGTGTTTGATGATGAAAAAGTGTTTTAGTGGTGAAAGCAATAATAAGCTTTTGACTAAACTATCAAGGTGTTAGATGTTTGACAAATCTGAGATTTTAGTGATTAAAAAGATACTTTAGTAATAGAAGAAGTGTTTAGTAGTGGAAGAGGTACTTTGACAATGAAAGAGGTAATAGGCATTTGACCAATTTACCAAGGTGTTAGGCCTTTGACTAACCTGTCGAGATATTAGGCCTTGGTTGACCTAGTAAGGTAATAGGTCTATAACCGAATTATTAAAGTGGTTGGTGTTCAACTATCCTATTGAGGTATTATGAGCTTGGCTGACCTGTTAAGGTGTTGGGCGAGTTATGGAAGTGATTGGTGTTTGATTGCCCTATAAAGGTGATGTGTGCTTGGCTAATTTGTTGAGGTGTTAGTCTGAGTTGTTGAAATTTTTTACTTTTGGCTAATTATAAATATTGTTAGGAAAGTTGAGGCATAAAAGTTGGTGCCCAAAATCAATATTGTGTTATAAATGTTGTTAGCCATGCTAAATTGTAAGGGTTGGGGCACAAAACGAGCATTGTATTAAAAATGTGTCAACCGAGTTAAACCATTAAGGTTGGTGCCCAAAATCAATTTTAATTGTATATTATATGATACTAGGAGAGGTATAAATATCTTATCAGTGTGGTGAGTTATGTTAGAACAAATTCAATAATGTACTTATACGGACCGAGTACTTCAAGACTGCTCCTTCCTTCTATCTTCTTGGTTGCTCCTAAGCTCTTTCTGATTCGCGTAGGGGTACCACATTTACACTTTGACGATTAAGTCAGTATACAATGTAGGCAAAGTTTAGTATTATGTTAAGAGTGAATGAATTACCTTAGCTAATCACGTTTATTTATAATGCAAAATAACACAGACTTACGTTCGTGGATCTTAACTACAAGAACAACTGTGATCGCGTATTTCCTTTCGAGGTTTAGGGACAAATTTTCAATATAACAGATTCAAACCTGATATAGTGGGATCCACTGTGATAACGTATTTCCTTTTGAGGATTAGAGACGAATCTTCAATATAACAGATTCATGCCCGATATGGTGGGATCGACTATGATTATGTATTTCTTTTCGAGGATTAGGGACGAATCTTCAATATAATATATTTGGGTCTAATATTGTGGGATCTACTAAGATCATGTATCTCTTAGCGAGAATTCGGGACAGATTTTTAATATAATAGATTTGGTCCTGATATGACGGGATCTCTTATTCACTCCTATCATCTTCAAGTCAAGGTCGGAGACATTCTAGCCTGCGAGGATCTCGACTAAAAATTAAGTAAAAAGACATTAATAATCTTACCTTGTATAGGATAATTAAACTAATACTCTAATCATAATTATAAGATAGTATGAATTATGATGTGATATGTAGTTTCTAAATTCACGAATAATAATCAATAATTTTCAATTTCTATTATAAATTAGTGAATATATTATATTATTTTATTCTATAAAAATAATTTTTAATTATATTATTATTGAATAAATAATTTATCTTTCTTTTATTATCAATTAATATTACATATAACTGATGAGAAAAAAATTAATTCAATAAGCTGAATATTATATAAGAATAATATATTATTTTGTATCTTAATACTAAATTCCTTCTTATAATTTATTTTATAATAAATATAGATAATATATAATATAAATATAATCTATGAAAGTTTCTATATTAAGGTCATGATATAACATTCATATATAACCGTCCAATCATACTATAAATATATTTTCAACTAAATTAATAAATATTAAATTAGAGATAATTTAATTTAATTTGATTTTTTATTGAATAATTACACAAACAAAATATTAAAATATTTATTTTAGTTTTAATTTAATATAAAAATTAAATCAAACTAAATTATATTTTATGATTTTTATAATAAATTTTTAAATATATTTTTAAAAAAAGTAAAATAAATTTTTATAAAAAAACATATTAAGTATTTATAATAAAAATTATCAAATAAAAAATATGAAATGAATTTTTTTATGATTATTTTTATATTTATAATTTTAATTTTCTCTCAAATTCATAAATAAACTAAATACTTATAATTAAAATTAAAATTTCAATCAAATTTATTATAAAATTATGATAAATACAAATATATTGTAAGTAGAATATAATTAAACTGTAGAAGCTTCTAAAGACATTATATAATATTTAAATAGAATGAGATTTGATCTGAAAATTTTTTTTGAATTAATTTTGAATAAGTATGTTAGGTAGGATGAGTCAACTATGAAAAATAAATTATGTCAGACTAAAAATTTATGACTTTCTTTAGATGTTTTCAAATAAATGTTATAGAAATAAAAACTTCAACTATATTTTCATTTCTTTGTTCATTGTCTTGTTCTGTAATCAACACAATAACACGTGCAGTTGAGGAGTGCTTCCACATGCAATTGAGTCTTCTATATTTCAACACACTTGCTTTTCCCAACTTTTCTACATAACTTTTTCATACGACAAAAAGAAATTAAAAAAATAATTAAAACATTGAAGTCTGTATATAAATTAAAAAAAAAAAAACTATATTATATATCTATATATATATATATATTATCACGATACCTTTTCTTCTTTACAAATGGTTCCTAAATAATCTTAAAATATTTATGATATATATATATATATAATATTTTTAAAATTAAAATATGTTAGGTAAATTTTTAGTATAATTATTTTATGTTTTTATCTAATCTTATTAAATATAATTTGTAAAGTTTATAATTCTTTTCGTCGTATATAATAAAAGTAATAAGCAGGGGATTTCCACAGTCTCCCCTTATTTATATAATTTATAATTAATTTTTTATTTTATAAAAAAATTATTATTCAAATATATATATATAATTAATAATAAAAATATACAAAAATTAAATATAAATTTAAATTAATATAAAATTATAATCAAATCTTTTTTTTTAATAATTAATAATTAATTTAATATAATTAAATATATTATTTCATAATATTATATAAAATTCTTAAATTTAAAATTTTTATAATTTATAATTATTATATAATGTTATATATAAAAAATATTTTATCTACTATTAAGAATATAATTTTATATTTATAATATATTTCTTTTAACAAATTATATTTATAATTTTTTAATAAATAAAGATAAATTATAATAAATTTAAATAATTTTAGATATTAATTTATATTAAAAGATTATGAAGTATTATAAATAAAAAAATTATATAAATATGTTTTTAATGAAAAATAAGGTAAATTTTTTTTAATATTATAATATATTATCAGATGTATAAAGTGTAATATATAAATAAGAAATTAGTTAATTAATTTTATATTCTATAATATTTTATTTTGATATTAAAATGTTAAAAAATATTCTATTAAAAATATTTTAATAAAAGATTATAAATTCCGTTTTAAAAGAAAGATAATGATATAAAACAAATTTTAATTTATCCAATTTAAATTTGAATAATATTAAATTTTTGTTAAATAATTTATTATACAAATTGTAGAATTTATATAAATTAGTAAATTTGATTTCACCTACAATCTACAATTTATGATTTCATCTTGATAATAAATAATAATAATAAGTAATAATGAATATAAATAAAAATAATATAAAATATATAAAAAAAGAAAAAGATAAAAATAAAAACACTTTTTCTTTTATGTAAAAAATAGTATTGTTATAAAAAATATAAAGTAATGAGAATAATTGTGAAAGAAACGGTTAACAAAATCGTAAAAGTAATTGTGTAGATAAAAAACCAGTTATTAAAGAAAATTCTCTAATAATATTTTTATTATATTAAAATAATAACATTAAAAAAAATTGTGTATAGAAAGAAAAAAATCTAATATTTGAAGAGAACTATCTTTATCTTTTAATCATTCAATTTTTAAATTTTTAAATAAAAAAGTTAGATGAAAATTGTATTATTACCAATTTGTATTAATATTAAATAAAATTTTATTTTTATTTGATAAAAAATAAATTTATTTAATATAATTAAAAAATCAATTATTATAATAAAAAATAAAAAATATATAATTTATAATAATATTATAATAGTATATAAAGAGAATTTTTTTTTAATGTATCATCATATTTTTTATATTTTTGTATTTTTTTTTTTATAATCTCAATATATTTTAAAAATTTTTATTTTCTATATTTCTTGTAATTTTTTTTGTAATAATTTTAATTTTTTTATATGTAATGTCTTATATTGGATTGATATTTTGAGTGGGCCTTAAGCCTAATAACTTAAGGAGAGGAAAGAGTATTTAAATTTAGATTTTCTAATTTTCTTATTTACCACATTTTTTAGATTTTTCACTCTCTAATGTTTTTTTTTTATCATTCTCAAATTGTAAGGACCTAGAAAAAAGTAGTTAAGTAAGAAAGGAAAACTGACTTGATCAAAGGATGAAAGTTAGTTGGATAAGTTTTAAAGTATATAAATAATTTCTCTATGCTTTGGAAGACAATAATGATGGAAGATGTGGAGAAGAGTAAGAAGAAGAGGAGAGTGGTCACGTTAGGGTTAGGGAGGAGGAAGAGAGAGAGAGATCGAAGAAGCTCAAGCTTGATGAGGATGGCCCCATGAGGAGGAGGTCGACCAGTTCTTCACCATACTCCGTCGGATGAAGCTTGCCCTCCACCATTTCTAGCGCAAACCAAACGACGCCAACCACTGGAGGGAGCTACTCAAGGGAACTGATGTTTCCTTCGACCAACGCCGTCACTGACGCCCCTGTCGCTGGTGAGCGTTTCGATCTCAACATTATAAAACAAATATCCAAGCATACCACAAGGAAGCTCTTAAAGAGTAGATCATTTTGGACTGATTGGAACCTCCATTTGGGTAAATTTTCTGTGCTCTATTTTGCTCTTAGGGTTGGAAAGGGGCTGCTATCCTAGGAGTGTTTGAGTCTCTGCATGTGGCTCTTCTTAGTTCTAGATTATTCTATGTGAGAGAGATTTCATCCTCGTGTTTTTTTTTATTTGTTGTTTAGGAACTCTTGAGCACTTGAGATTTCACTCCTTGGTTGAGACATTGAGTTGTTTCAAAGGAATAATTAAGGTAAGGGAAGCTAGTGTTAGGTTGCATTTTGAATTGTAGAGAAATATAATTTTAGGTCTGTTATGGACTGATATACCCTGAACTGTGATTGAATCTGTGTGTGTTAAATGGTTGAAGAATCTGCACTTGTGAATTGTTGTCATGATTTGTGGAATTGACAAATTAGACTGTGATGATTTGAGTACTGTGTCCATGTTTAATTGTATACTTGTTTATTACAAATTGAGTTTGCTTGAATTTTGAATGATAAGAATCTGGTTTTAGGTTGTATGAAAATGTGCAGATTTGAGAGGGGTGTGGAACTTGTGATTTAACTATGCTGAAATTTCCTAATTCTTATATTGAAATGTATGCTAAAATTATTGTGAATGAGTAAGAGTTAGATGAATTGATTGCTTTGTATCAGATTGTACTTATTGTGATTATTGATGTGTTTGAAATGGAAGGTGATATAACTTTCAATTAAGTTGAACCTTGTTAAACCTATAAATCTGATTTGAGTTGACTTGGTGGTGTGGTAAATTGGAGTTGGTTAATTGAAATTTTAGAGAAGAATCTACTTTCATAACTTTTAGTACCTTTCAAGTATCTCAGAATTCTCTTAGTCATTTTAACATGCATTTATGTTGGCCGAGACATGTATCTGCTAATCAGGCTAACCACAAACGTCAAATCTGGGCGTGTAGTTGTGATGTACATCAAACTACCAACCATTTTGTTTAAAACAAGTTTCATCCACCTTGACTCTTTCTTCATCTTCACATAAATTATCACTTGACATAATAGGATTGCATACTGTATTGTTGTCTTCCATGCCAAATTGCTTAAGAATTTCATGAGCATATTTCTTTTGGCATATGTATATCCCATCCGAACACTGCAATACTTCAATACCCAAGAAAAACTTCATCT
Source organism: Macrotyloma uniflorum (assembly GCA_016859785.1). Taxonomy (NCBI): domain Eukaryota; kingdom Viridiplantae; phylum Streptophyta; class Magnoliopsida; order Fabales; family Fabaceae; genus Macrotyloma; species Macrotyloma uniflorum. The sequence goes on from BDMB01000112.1 coordinate 454,595, forward strand.
TCTCCACATATGTCATGTCAAACTTCTTTTGCATAGATTTCTTAAATTTATTCATCATAAGCTCATAATTTCCTGTATATATGAGATATGTACATAAACACTAATAATAAGAACTTTATCTTCCTTGCTCCATTTAAAAAAAAGAGTTTGCACATTCTGACTTCATTGAAAACCTTCACCAACAAAGTAAGCCTTAATGTGGCTAAACCAAGCTTGTGGTGCTTGTTTTAGACCGTACAAAGCCTTGTGAAGTTTATAAACCATATGCTCACTTCTTTTCTATCCTAGGGCCTAATATAAAAAAAATTGTAGACTTAGAGTGATTCATACAATGAGTGAGGACAAGAGTTTCGTACAACCTGCCATACCACGTTTTGATGGCCATTATGACCAATTGGAACATGCTTATGGAAAATCTTGAGTTCAAAAGGTTATCGGAATTTAGTAGAAACTGGTTATGCAATGCCTACACAAGGAGTGAAGGTAACCAAGGTGCAACAGAAGGAATTAGAGGATCTGATGATGAAAGATCTCAAGATTAAGAATTATCCGTTTCAAGCCATTGACAGAATAATTCTAGAAAAAATTTTGGAGAAATGCACATCAAAACAAATATGGGATTCAATGAAGCAAAAGTTTTGAGGGAATGCAAGAATAAAGCATTATGCACTACAAGCATTGAGAAGAGATTTTGAAGTTTTGGAAAAAGAAAGTGGGTGAAACCATAACTGAATATTTTGGTCGCGTTATGAGCATAGCAACTAGGATGAGGAGTAACGACGAAGATATGAAGGAAGTCACCATCATGGAAGATCCTTAGAACTTCAATTGAGAAATTGAATTATGTTGTTGTCTCAATTGAAGAGTCTAAGGACATTAATAAACTTACTGTTGATGAACTACAAAGTTATCTACTTGTCCATGAACAAAAGTTTATTAGATCAAGTGGAGAAAAACAAACATTAAAGGTCAACAAATAATAATAATTCCTTTTAGCACAAGGGCAAGAGATAGATCTAGAAGAAGAAGCTGTGGGCGTGGGATAGATAGGCAAAACTTCAACCGAACCATGATTGAGTGTTTCAAGTGCCACAATCTAGGACACTATCAATATGAATGTCCCTTATTAGACAAAGAGATGAATTATGCAGAATTTGATGATGAAGAAGAAATACTACTCATGTCTCATGTTGAACTCTCTCAACATGATACAAGGAAAGAAGAAATGTGGTTTCTAGATTCTGGATGCTCAAACCACTTGTGTGGGGATAAATCAAAATTCAATGAGATGGATGTACTATTCAAGCATGTAGTAAAGCTTGGAAACAACACGAAGGTGAATGTTGCTTGGTAAAGGAAATGTGAAACTAAACATAAATGGTGTCACCCACGTGATACAAAATGTTTTTTATATACCCAAACTCAAGAATAATCTCTTAAGTATAGGTCAACTACAAGAGAAAGGGTTAACCACCATGTTTTAGTCAAGAATGTGCAGTATTTATCATCCTAAAAGATTAATATTACAAACTAATATGACCTCAAACAAGTTATTTATATTGCCTGCAAGGATTCCAGAAAAAAAGGAAATATGCTTGAACACCACAACACAAGATCTCTCTCACTTGTGGCATTGCAAATATGCTTATCTTAGTCACAAATGTCTACAATTACTCCAAGCTAGTAAAATAGTACGTGATTTGCCTTTATTATCTACTTCTACAATTATATGTACTGCTTGTATTAAAGAAAAACAACACCATGAGCCAATTTCTAAGAAAAGTCAGTGGAGAGCAAGCCAAAAATTGCAACTGGTTCATGCAGACATTTGTGGTCCATTACACCAATATCCAACCGCCAAAAGAGGTTATCTTATGCTTTATAGATGATTATACTAGAAAAGCATGGGTATATTTCTTATTTAAAAAATTAGAAGTATTTCATTAGTACTATGGGAAGAGACAGCTGACCACTTAAATCGAGATCATTAGCAACTAAGCCGACATGATCATTGTCTAAACCTGTTTATCATACTAAACCAAGGTTAAGGAAACGCTAAAATGACCTACCAGGTAAAGTTTATAAATACTATTATAAATAGAGTGTTAGTGTCAGGTATGGTCACTGTTCATTTTGTCATTATTGTCTTTATTGGGACTCTCATCGAATCTTATACTGACTTGAGCGTCGGAGTCCCAATAAAGACAATAATGACAAAATGAACAGTGATCATACCTGACACTGACACTTTATTTATAGTAACATTTATGGACCTTACTTGGTGGGTCATTTTAGGGTTTCCTTAACCTTCTCTTAATGGTGATAAACATGTTTAGGTAGTGATCATGTCGACTTAGTTGCTAATGATCTCGGTTTAAGTGGTTGGCTATCTCTTCCCATAATAGTGATGAAATGCTTCTGATTTTTTAAATAATAAATATACCCATATTTTTCTAGTAGAATCATCTATAAAACATAAGATATACCTCTTTTGGCTGTTGGATGTTGGTGTAATGGGACCACAAATGTCTGCACGTTGCTTTCCACTATCTTTTCTTAGAAATTGGCCCATGGTGTTGTTTGCCTTTATATACAAGCAGTACATATAATTGTAGAAGTAGATAATAAAGGCAAATCACGTACCATTTTACTAGCTTGGTGTAATTGTAGACATTTGTGACTGAGATGAGCATATTTGCAATGCCATAAGTGAGAGAGATCTTATGTTGTGGTGTTCAAGCATATTTCCTTTTTTTTTCCTGGAATCCTTGCCTTGCAGGCAATATAAATAACTTGTTTGAGGTCATATTAGTTTGTAATATATGCATAATTCATCTCTTTGTCCAATAAAGGACATTCAAATTGATAGTGTCCTAACTTGTGGCACTTGAAACACTCAATCATGGCTCAGTTGAAGCTTTGCCTATCTATCCCACGCCCACAACTTCTTCTTCTACTTCTATCTCTTCCTCTTGTGCTAAAGGAATTATTATTATTTTTTGTCACCTTTAATGCCTGTTCATCTCCACTTGATCTGATAAACTTTTGTTCATGGACGAGAACTTTTGTTCATCAATGTCCTTAGACTCTTCAATTGAGACAACAACATAATTGAATTTCTTGGTTAAAGTTCTAAGGATATTTTAGTGACTTCCTTCATATCTTTGTCGTTGCTCCTCATCCTGGTTGCTATGCTCATAACGCGACCAAAATATTCAGTTATGATTTCACCAATTTCATTTTCAAAACTTCAAAATCTTTTCTCAATGCTTGTAGTGCAAAATGTTTTATTCTTGCATTCTCTACAAACTTTTGCTTCATTGAATCTCATTTGTTTTTTATGTGCATTTTTTCAGAATTTGTTCAAGAATTGTTCTCTCAATGGCTTGAAACGGATAATTCTTAACCTTGAGATCTTTCATCATCAGATCCTCTAATTCCTTCTATTGCACCTCGGTTACCTCCACTCCTTGTGTAGGTTTTGCATAACTAGTTTCTACTAAATTCCAATAACCTTTTGATCTCAAAAGGTGTTCCATAAACATGCTCCAATGATCACAATGGCCATCAAAACGTGGTATGGGTTGTACGAAACTCTTGTCCTCACTCATTATATGAATCACTCCAAGTCTGCTATTTTTTTTATATTAGGTCCTAGGATGGAGTTCTAATAAAGTATGTCTAGAAAAACAAATTGGTGAATGACTCATCTTATTGAATAGAAATAAAGCCTTTAAATAGGTATTTTACAGTGATTGACCAGTATCGCACGATTAACAAAACCATACATAATTGAAACAATAAAATGTAACAGACTCAACAAAACATAATAGATTCAATAAAACTCTCCCTTACATAATAGACTCAACAATAAAGCTTGGTTCTCGAGATTACTTGCGTTGTACGCAAGTATTTTCGCTCAAGCGAGTAGTCCTAGGTTGCTTTCGAGTGTGTTTTCGCTCGAGTGAGCCACCCTTCGCTTGAAGTTGCTTTATGAAACATTTTTGTTTAAACGAGAATGTTTCTCTTGAGCGAAACTACCTTTATTTTGAAAAGTTTTTAAGTTTGAAATAAATCTATTAAAGTGATATACAATTTCAAAAGCTAATTGTAATAGATTATGAAAGGGTATGATTATCATTGAAATTTATGTAATATTACGAAACTAAGAATATAGGTTTGTTATTTCCCCAATGGAATCAAAACTGTTAAAATGTTGGAGTGAAACAAACGAATATTATATGAATACAGTTATAATGATTATTGAGATTGTTGAAGATTGTGGAATTGTGTCATTATGGGACTTAGTATGCTATGTTGTATTGAATTGAGGATATTAGAAAATAAGGAAATGTTGGGAGTTACTTATGTAGATGATTGTTGTATAAATGAGTACATAACAGATTATCATGCCTAGATGGCTATGTGTATTATGGTTGAGATAATTAGTTGGTTGAGAATTTGTATTTGTCTTGGATATTGTGACTTATTATTTGTGTTTGAGTCAAATAGTTATAAAGGGATACTATTTGGCATAACTGGAGCGTATATATGAGATTTTACTTGCACTATTCACTAGTTGGAATAAATTGCTAGGTGTCCGTTTAGCATGACAAGTGTTAGCTTTTGAAGTTAAGAATTCCATATGATTATCCAGATGAGTCTGTTTAGTCCATTAAGTAGTTGCCTTTAATTGAATATGAAAAATGCATGCTTTTGAAAAATTATTTTAAATATTTTAAAAATAATTTATATAATTTGAAAACAATTTAATATAATTTAAAATAGATTTTATAAGTTATTATATTTAAAAAAAATTAAAATATAAAAAAAATTCTCAATCCCTCTAACTTTTTTACTACCCTCTCTATTTTTCAAATTTTCAAATATTTAAATACTAAATTTTAATTTATTAAAAAAATAACATAATAAAAATGAAAAAAACACAATTACGGAATTAGAAAAACAGTTATCAAAGGATAAAAATAATTTATATAATTTGAAAACAATTTAATATAATTTAAAATAGATTTTATAAGTTATTATATTTTAAAAAAATTTAAAATATAAAAAAAATTCTCAATCTCTCTAACTTTTTTACTATTCTCTCTATTTTTCAATTTTTCAAATATTTAAATACTAAATTTTAATTTAATAAAAAAATAACATAAACTATATAATAATTAAAAAAATAATCAAAGAAATATTAAAATCTTAAAATAAATGTGTAAAAAAAGTTTTTAAAAACGGTTATCTTTTCGAATAAAATTATAAATTAATAATTGTAGATGACATTTTTATTATATTATTATAGAGAGGTTACATGAAAGTTGTGGAATTATCAATTTGTATTAATATTAAATAAAAAAATTATTTTTATTTGATAATAAATAAAATAATCTAATATAATTAAAAAAATTAAATTGTTATGATAGAATAATAAAATTGTAAAATAATATAGTAGTTAAAAAAAAATAATTAAATTAAAGAGACAATTATCAAAGCATTAAGGATAAAATCGTTAAGAAAATATGTAAATAAAAATAATTACTGAAAGCTATTAATAATTATAGATAGATTAATAAGTATATATGATGATGATATATATGTATAAAACTCAAACTGATTATTTTATAGCTAAAAATTAGTTAAAATGAATTATATGATAGCTATTTTTACATTATATTTCAATCCTAAAGTATTATATAGAAAAATTATTTAGTTGTCATAGTGATTATTTTTATTAATAGTTATTTTAAAATTGATCCTTAAAATTATTTCTATTTGATTTAGAGAATAACTATTTTAAATAACTGTATTTTTTAGATTATTTTTAATCTCATAGTTTTTAATTTGTAATTTTGGATATCTTTATTTTTAACTTGAATTTTAATATATATTTTTAAATTTGAATAATTAAAATTAACATTATAAATCTAAATTTATATATTAAAAACATTTTTTTATTATAATTTTTTATTTAAAGATAATTTATATATTAAATAATATCTATTTTTTATAAGTGTTAGTTATATAAAATAAATATTTTATTAAATAAGTCCTAATTTTTTTGCAGCACCATTTCAATATTATTATTTTATAAAAAAAATTAATTGCATAATTTTCTATGAAAAAAATTAATTGCATAATTTTCTATGAAAAAAATAAAAAAAAATAAAGGAGATCTATAAAATAATATTTAGTATCATAGAGTAACAATAGCATGAAAAGAGTACATAAATAAAGAGAAAGTAAAAGTTAAAATAAGAGAGGAGGTAGTAACAGTAGAGAACTAAATCACAAGAGACATGTGATGTGTGAGTGGAGAAAAAAAGAATGAGACTCATTTATGGTATATAAAGTGAAATTAAAAGAAAATAAAAAAAAAGAACAAGTACAGAATGACTTTAATGAGGAACTGAGAAAAGCCAAAGTCTTTTTGTTCAAGCGGTGTGACTTACTTGGAAGAGTAGTTCCTTCCGCTTTTCTCTCTTTCTGGTACCCAAAACTAACAAAATTCTCTGCAAGTTTGAATTCAATAATGGAAAAAGAAATGGAGGTAGGAATGGTGATCTGAGTGTGAGTTCCTTGGTGACAGTTGAAGTGAAAGAGAGAAAAAAAAAAAAAAAAAAGAAGGGAGAAAAAGACGGCTAGAAACGCGGCATGGCGTCGTCGAAGGTTGTCTCGACGAATCCGGATCTGCCACGCGACTCTTCTATATCTCCCCTTTCCTCTCTTCTTCTCTCCGATCTGCACCACCCGACCTCCATGGACGACCTCCTCAAGTCAATCACCCCAGCCGCCGCCAAGACCGTCGACGACGTCTGGAAGGAGATCGTTGCCGGAGCCCACCCCCACCATCCCGCCGCCGCCGCCGGAGATGACAATGGTGGCGCCACCGCCCCCGAGGGCTACGAGGCCATTACCCTAGAGGATTTCCTCACCAAGGCCGGCGCCGTCAGAGAGGAAGACGTGAGAGGGGTTCTTCCCCCTTCTTCTTCCTCTCTCCCCTTCCCTCTCCCTCTCCCCGCCGAAGGCTCCTCCTCCTCTGTTGAGCCCTTTGGAAACGGCGTGGCGCCCTCTAATTCGGTTCACAAAGGGAAGAGAAGGGTCGTCGAGGAACCCGTTGATAAGGCCACGCTTCAGAAGCAGAGGAGGATGATCAAGAATCGAGAGTCCGCGGCTAGGTCCCGGGAACGAAAGCAGGTACTTACTTCTCTAACTTTGTTTGATGTGAGCCAAAGGGCTAATCTTTCACAACCACTGTATCAGGGTTGGGATTCTTGTTGGGAAAAGTGTCACTTTAATTGCATAGGGATACTTGTGGGAAGCCGAGAAACTTTGTTTAATGTGGGTTTCTAGTTTCGAGGTTAAATTTAAGATTTTTGTTTTGGTTTGATTTTTGGGTTTTGTTCTGGAGCTGATTGTTGGGGTGTTCGTTTGCTGTGCAGGCTTACACATCGGAGCTCGAGTATCTGGTTCAACAGCTGGAACAAGAGAATGCTCGGTTAATTAATGAAGAGGTGAGGGTTTGATGATTTTGTTATGTGTTTATAGAGTTCATATTTTTTTCAATTTTTAGCAATGGTCAAGGTCTTATTTATACATCCTTGGGTAAGGGCGAGGTAAGGATTAGTCCTATAGCCAGTTCAAAAAATTGAAGCTTGTAGAAACATTTTAGGGTCTTATTGGGCAGCCAAAGGTTCTAAAGTTCTAATTGCAATTATCAGAAAAAAGAATGAGAATCAATGGTTGGTGGGGTTGTAATTTTGTTATTTTGGTCTTGGGGACTCCTGTATTGCATGATTGGTTTGGTTCTAACAGTGATTGGGGAGATTCTACTAAATGAATATTCTTTGAGTGCACTTGCGGATTGCATGATTTGGCGTTCTGTAAAGTGTGTTACTGGTATTTGGCTAATGAAAGTTTAAAACTTCCCTTAGTAGGTTAATATTAAGGGAATTTGAGTCAGGTCTTTTGTTGTAAACCTTTTTCTCCTGCTTGAAGATTTTTACATTTTGTGCCTGGAATCTGACTTATTCTATTGGTTTTTGAAATCTTGGGTCTTGGATTCAGGCTGAGATGAGAAGGCAGAGGAAAAAACAGGTCTGTAACATATCTGCTCTCTTTTAGACATGTTCATTTGCTTGTTCTTGTGTATTTTATCTGGTATACTTGAAACTTTCTGTGATGACATGTCTTCATTAAAGAAGTCAAATTCTATTTATATTTTTCTTTTAGTAAATGTGGATTTGACGATTGGCAGAAGCTCTAGCTTGAGATAAATTATAGTAAATTGTGTTAATCCCAATCCATACTCTGTTTTGGGATTAGTTTCCTCTGTAGTCCTTCTTTCTTGCTGTCTGTAGTCCTTCTTTCTTGCTGCTTGACGTATTTACTTGTCCTTATGAACTAAATTCTCTATACTAGTGACCATGACTAGTATTAGAGAGCATAAAATATTATGCCTTTTTGATCATCTCAACTATCATACTTGTTAAATTGTGCCACCTCACTTTCATATGTTCTTAACTTACACTCTATGCATACCAATTAGATGAACCTGCTGTTTACAATAACTTTTGGCGAACTGTCATATTTTCATTACTTCAGTACCTAGATTTTATAATGTTGGTTGAATTAGGAAATCACTAGTAGAATTTCTGTATATCATCTCTTCTGTTGAAATGGTATTTTGTCTTCACTTTCTGCTAGCCAAAGAGGTCGATTGTTTCTAATTACAGAATCTACTTGAAGAAATAGATCTATATTTTATGTACTATGGATGGCCTTAAGAAGTACTAACTGATAAATGATATAACCAAGTGTGAAACCTCATGTGCTCTGATAAATGATATATTGTTACTTTTTTATATGATGGTTGTCAATCTAATTATATACTTTAATTTCATTTCCTGCAGCTCCTTGAGTACATAATTCCAGTTGAGGTGATGCCTAAACCCAAAAAGAAACTTAGGAGAGTAAATTCAGCTCAATCATTGTGATATCTTTCTCATCACTCATCTCATCAACAAACTTGGCTTTGAGGCTTGGTGTAGATATAAGGGGGGAAATGTTTAAGAGATTGCATGCTATTACATTTTCTGGTTCTGGGAGTTACATTGTATAGAAAAGAATAGCTGGAGCCTAATAATCCAAGTAATTTGATTCAACCTGAAAGTATTCTTCTAGTGGTCCACTGTTTGTGGAAGATCCATGGTTCTGGGTGGGTTTTACCCTGATTAGGCCTTTAGGAAAAGTTGAAATAAAAATTTGTGTTTATGATGATTTATGCAATTCGGATGCCATGCTTACTGGATGATGGAGATACAGTAGTTGAGAGGATTGGATGAACGATGTTCAGATCTCAAACTGCTCAAGATTAAAAGATCACCCATATATCACATGATTATGACAAGTTACTCTTTCAAACGACTTGTTTTAAATATTTCTTTTTATAATAAGATTATATAAAATTATGTTTTTTTTAAACTAAATAAAATATTAAAATGCAAACTTAATTTTTTTTTATCTTAATTATTTGAATACAATCTTATGCAAACTTAATATGTATTGAGTCTTGTTATTTAGAAATCAAATTGGAACACAGTTGTTTTTGTTTCTCTTTGTATATGTGTGAGAAAAATAATTCAAAAATTGAAGTTGATGATTTTTTTGGTTATCAAATATTTGGCAAGATAATTAGGGCTACCATAAATTTGTTAACAGAAGTAGAACAATCTTATCTTTTTAACCATTAATTTTTATTCTAAAATTAATCGATTGGTATGATTTTGAATTACGACTATGATCACAGTGTAAACTCACATTTTAAAATGATTTATTTGGTAAATCAATACAAAATTAAATTCACAGAAGGATGCATATATAAATAGCTTGTGAATTTTTATGTTTGACAAGAGATAGCCTCTGAATCTAAAACTTAAAGACATGTGGCTTTACTTTCTTGGTCTTGGGAAAGGGGATAGGAGGATGAGAATGGGGTTGGTACCTCGTGTTTTATTTATTTTTTTGGGGATGGACCCAAAAACATAATGCTGTAGCTTCAACTACCAAGCTAACATCAACGTCAAGAATCACCAACCATGCTGCATAATCATACCCAAGGTTAATCAGCACACACACTTATTGATAGGATGTTAATATGAAAAATTGAAAATCGATTAGAATTATTTTTAAATTTTTTTTAATATACTTTTATAAAATAACATGAATTTTGATTTTTTTTTTAAATAACATGAATTTTGAATTATTAATAAAAAAAAACTATTTATTATATTTAAATGTAATATTATATATTTAAAGTTAAATAAAAATATATATATATATATAATCTTTTAAATGTTAAAATTTTATATTTTACGAAATGCAATTATTTAAAAAGCATATCCATTCCTTCACCAATGACAAACCAAGTAAAAATGTAGTACTTCCAAAATTTTTTTTTTTTTGAATTATGTTGATACTTTAATTTATTTAAAAAATATTTCCTATTTTTTTAAAATATATGAAAATTATATGATATTAAAAAAATTGGAAAATGTAAATAATATTTTTTTTTCACCATTAAAAGATGATTTTTTTTCACTATTAGACGATGATTCTTTTTTTCACCATTAAAAGATGAGTGTGAGGTTAAAGTAGTATAAATAAAAATGTGAACGGAATGTAATTGGGCCGGCCCAATCATAGGGTTATATAGGGCGAGCATGTCTTGTTATCACGCGAAAAGCAAACGCAGAAGCCACCGTTTCAGAGGTGAGACTTACGGAAACAGTGGAGTAAAGGAGCACAACCCAAATCCAAACATGTCCTCCCTTCGAAACGCCATTCCGAGCCGTGCTCACAAAGAGCGCGCTCAACCGTTAGTCTCTTCTCTATACCAATCGCCATTCATTCATATCACCACTTTCCCTCTTCATTTTTTTTTATTGATTTATATTTTCATTCGTTAGGTCTTCGAGGAAAAAATTTGGCCTGCTCGAAAAACACAAGGACTATGTGCAGCGCGCTAAAGCATTCCACAAGAAAGAGGACACTTTACGGGTACAATTTCACGCCCTCTTCTTCTAATTTGCATTCCTTCCGCTATTAACCATTTTTTTTATTACAGAAACTTAGGGAAAAAGCAGCAAATAGAAATGAAGATGAGTTTTACTTCAAGATGGCTAAAACAAAAACCGTTGATGGAGTTCACAGACCAGAGTAATTGATGACTTGCTACATGGCCTTTTCGATTTTCTGTGATTTATTGTTGTTGTTGTTTGTTATAGTGTTGTGCTTGTTGACTTTGTGTAGGAGTGAAGCGAATAAGTACACTCAGGAAGAACTTATGTTGATGAAGACGCAGGATATGGGTTACATTCTTCTGAAGCTTCAGAGTGAGAGAAAGGTGGGGGCTTCGCTTTGAATTGGTCTCTTGTTTTTATTGAGGTTTTGTGCGAAATATTGTGATAGTCTAGGTCTAATTGGGAATGCTTTGGTCTTCCTTGCAGAAAATTGAAAAGCTAACTGCCTCGCTGCACTCTATTGATAATCAGCAAGCGAACAAGCATGTTTTCTTTGCTGAGGACAGGTATGAATTTCTGAGCTGTCGTTCTGTGATCAGCATGAATTCATTTTTCTAAATTTTGATATTTATTATTTGATTGGTGTACTTAGTTGTGAAAGTTCATACTTATTCAGTTATGCAAAATTTAGAGGTGATATTTCCATCTTGTATTAGGCCACTGATCACAACTTCCTTCTTGTTTCTGAGATTATAAATTATGTTGAATATGACATTATGGCTATGATAAAAAAGATTTGGTATGCAGTATTCAAATAAAGCTTATAAGATGATCACTAACCTCACATTTTCAATTTTGAACTTAAATGTTTATAGGAATAATAACATAAACCCAAATAAGCTTCATAGAAGTTTTTCCGAATGGCCCCATAATTTACTTGTCAGTTAGTAAACTTATTTACTTTTCTACAGCTATATAGTGCCATTCTCGATTTATTGATTGATATGCTACTTTTCCACCTCTACTCCCATTCTCTTTCTTTTTTCTCTTTATATTGTTATATTGTAGATATTATCTTTATTCCATAATTTATTCTGAATGGCTAGCTTTTTAATCTTTGTCTATGTATAGGGAAGAGGCGAAAGAGTTACAATCACGATATTCAAAAAGTGAAACTCCACTTACTACCGATAATATTCCTGTTGGCATTAAGAGGTACATCCCTACATTTGGCTTTGAAGACTCATCAATTCCCTGTTCTGTTTGACATTCTTTGTTAAATGATTTGTCTTGACTTTTAAAGACTTTGATCATTTCCTTTCTTGTGTTGTTTGATATCTTGTGTTAAATTAAAGTTTTTTGTTAAATGGTTTGTCTTCCACTGAAACTTTTTCAGGGATCTCTTGTATGAAATTATTTATTTTTTTCTCTTTAATGTGCCTTAAGAATGTTAATTTTAGTATCTTAATTGTAGTTAATGCCAATAATATTAAGATGATGTGGGGTCTGAGTCTTGGCAATCACCCCCTATTCAAATACTAGGCTTGAGGATTTGATAATGACTGACAATTTTAATGTTTATATATTTGCATGCCTCTTAATGTGTAACTTTTTTGGTTGAGAAGTGTAGTGTTATTTCAGTTCGAATGATTGAGTCAATTTAATTCAAAATAGAGAAATGAATAACAATTATGGTTAGATCGATTGCTAATAGTTCTCTCCTATTTTTCCTTATTAAAGTGTTTGTGTCGGGTCGAATCAGTTGTAAATTGGCTCACAAAAGCTGTCCTTGTTTTTATAAAGTATTGCTATTTCTTGTCTATAGTACTACTGTTACTTCCACTTATTCTCTCAGCTTGATTTCTAGAACCATATCAGATTGATGATAAGGTACTTTTGTTATACAGGAAAACAGCTCGGTCTTACAAAGAGTTGGAAGCAAGGAAGAGTAGACTCTGCCAACTAGAGAAAATTTACATGGATATGGCAATGAAGAAGGAGTTGCAGGTAATTGATATTTTGCACTGCTTATTGTGTACCTTTTAAAGTCTTACAAAGGTAGATTGCTTAGAGAGGATATTCCTTCTATGAACAGAAAAATGGCAGGAAACGTAAACTAACTGAAGATGAGATTGTCTGTCCAACTACTAAACCAGTTTACAAGTGGCGTGCTGAAAGAAAGCGTTGATAATACTGAGGTTCTTTTTTGCCTTTTAACTATTTAGCACAATGATTAAATACTTCTGGGATGGGTCCCGAGTTGGAGATTTTACATGTCATAGATGAAGCACCAACATTCTTAGCTATGCAGAATCGAAAGTCGTACATGAATCACATTAAGTGGGATCACTACTGATGCCAATACCCGTAGCTTTCTTGTTTAAAATTCATTGATCGTGTAACCATTTTCTCTACTCTGATGAGTATTCTTCCATGTACCTTCAACGTTCTGCTACTAAATTTTGTAAGTCTTATAGATATCATATTAAATTTCATGTTATTTGTATTGTTGAACTGTTCCATGTAACTGGTCCTAGTACCACCGTCGCTGCAAATTCTCTAAATATGCTTCCAGGAAGCATGGAAATAAAATTTACAAGACGATCCTGTTCCATTTCAGAGACGTTCAAACAACTAACCGTGGAGGGTTACCTAACATTATAATATTTTAAAGACAAATTTACCTTTAAATCAACAGCAGAAGTCTACCGTGAGAAATTAAACAACGATATCATCCTTTAATTTTGAATTTTTGTCCTTCACATTTTTTCTTTTCTTTTTATACCTATTTAAAAGTTCAAATGTAATCACATATTAGTTCAGATTTTACAACGTTTAAAACATGACGTCAATTTTTAATCATTAATACAAAGTACTTTATCCGTGGTAAATTTGTTCGTCTGAAAATTGTCAATAAAAAAAATTATATTCTAAATTAAATTAAATAAAATAATTTTTTTGGTTCGATTAATCATGGCTTAAGGTTGGTTTATAGTGGGTCTATGTCAGATTTGTCTAGAGGTTTAGAGACTGATTTATTTTATGAAATAATAATTATATTTTAAAAAATATATAAGTAAAATATATATATACATATATCATAATTTATATATTAAATAATTATATTTAATATTAAAATTAATTTTATTAATGTAACTTAAAATTAATATATATATATATATATATATCTTTTATCTAATATATAGATATATATTATTTTTAATTTTTTTTTCAAAATAGATCAAACTGCTTCATTAATCCAGTTGGATTAGGTTTTTTTTTTTTTTTTTAATAATGGTATGTTGTAAAAGTATTCAAAATTTATTAATCTAAAAAAAATAATTAAACAATAAAAGTCCATTTTTTAGGCATTTTATCTATTTTTTTAATCAAGATAGTTTGGTTTAAAATTCTAATTTTAATTTAAAATATAAATTAAATGAAATTAAATCATTTATTGATTTAAATATAAAACTATATGTATAAATTAAATAATAAATACAAATATATGATAATCTATCTTAAAATTATTTTATAGGTCGATTGTATTATATATATATATATATATATATATATATAATATTTATATTTGATAGATGAAATAAATTTGTTAATACGTAGCGTTTTTAGTTATAATTTTTGTTTTTTTTTACAAATTATAATGAATATCAATTTAAGTTATTAATTGATGATGCTTTAATTTTTATATCAATCTTATATTTAATGTTATAATTTTTTTTTTTTCAATGATTTACAACATCAATTTTTATTTTATATAAAATAGAACATTATGAAACATATTTTTATTTGATATAAAACTTGTCATTTAGAATATATATATATATATATATATATATATAATTATTATTCAAATTGAATTTAAAAACAAATTAAAAGTATGAAAATAATAATTATGTAAGATTAAGATTAATTTTTTAAATATACATGCTTCTTTATTTAATAAATTTGTATTATAAATATTTTAATATTTTATAATAAATGTAAAGATTGAATTTTTTTTTCTAAATAATTGAATGAAACGTGAGTTCACTTGTTTAGAGTGAAAAATTTTAAATAGTTTAATTTTCTTAATTTTCTGAGTTTTTATTTTTATTTTAAGAAAATTTTAACTTTTTAATCTTTCTTTAAACTTCTCTCAAATATCTTTTCATTCTTTGTAAAATATTTTATTTTTATTTCTTTGAAGATCCAAGAACGTAGAAGAAGAAAAAAATGTAAAAA
The DNA here is from genome assembly GCA_016859785.1 of Macrotyloma uniflorum. Taxonomy (NCBI): domain Eukaryota; kingdom Viridiplantae; phylum Streptophyta; class Magnoliopsida; order Fabales; family Fabaceae; genus Macrotyloma; species Macrotyloma uniflorum. Next base: position 469,867 of record BDMB01000112.1, read on the forward strand.
ATAGATTAATCGTAATTTAATAGAATTTTGTTTTGAATAAGTTTTAAGTTTCTCTAATTTTTAGAATACTTTTATCAAAATGCTTAAAATATTAATTAAATTTAAGAATAATTTGTTTTAAATCCTATACTCATTTTACGTCTATAACATATTAATAACCTATCAATATATTATTAATAATTTCAAAATATCATAAAGTGTGAAATATCAAAATACATAAAATATTCACTTTAGGTAGGTTTATTATTACTTGAAAGTAATATATCTTTACAAAGAGCATAACTAAAAATTAAAGTTGTAGAATTTATTCATCAGTACAAAATCAATTTTTCTTTGAGTAAAACTTAAACTTATTGTTTAACTTCTACCTCTACTATTATCTGTTCTCGTGTCAATACACGATCATCACAATATCAACAAAATCACAAATACAAATAATAAAAGTAAACTAATGTAAACAAAATCAATCAAAATAATAATAATAATAATTTATATAATTCACATTCTCATCTCTCAATCATATATTCAAGAAAATTCAAGTACTTAAATAATCATAATAAAATAATTCAGCTACATACACTTATTACACACATTCTTTCACATGTAGCTAAAGTACTAAACAGATTTTTTTGAAAAATTATATAGAGTCCTTAATCTCAAAGGCGTTAACTTATGCCTAGTGGTTACCACTACCATCTCATTTCATTGGCACTACTGCCATCACAAATTTATTGGCACTATTCTCATCACAAATTTATTGACACCATTTTCATAACAATTCCACAACTCTTGTGATCTCAATCACAATTCATAAACATAGTTCACATCATCATCATTATCATCAATCTCATTTCATAATTCATCACAAATCATAATAAATAAATCTCAACAATTCAGCACAACTCAACTTCACATTATATTCCACAATTTTCATAATTATATAGAACCCATTATTCAATACTCAATAAATTTCATATGATAATCTACATATATAAACTCTTTTAATTCATTTTAGAACATAACTAATTTCCAAAAAAAATATATATATATTTTCACTCTAGTAAAAATAATTTCGAAAATATTTCACTTATCCTCACAAGATGACCTTTTTCATTAAAAAATTCATATCATACGTTTTACACATTATTTTTGTGTGACATAAAAAGAATTGGTTAGCTAACATTTAGGGATAAAAATTTTATGAAGGATAATTTTTTAATTTCGTAACAAAAATATTCCAAAACAGGTTCGTAATATATAAAAAATTAATTTCTTGATAGCTTGACCTTTAATTACAAAAAAAAAAAAAATCGCATCTTGAGTTATATATATCCATTTTACGTGAAATAAAAGTCATGAGTTAGATGTCATCTAGGGCTACACGTTTCATGAATATCACTTTTCGAAATTAAAAATAAAAATAAGGAAAAATAGGATCGCAATATTAGAGCGAAAGTAAATTTACACTTTCACATCTAATAATCATATAATTCTCATCAATTTCAATAAAAATACATCAACACATATAATCATCCAATCAATCATGAATAATTTTACTTAATTAATTTTCCTTACCTCTAATCCAAGCCTTAATCTTCAACTTCAAGATAATCTCAAAGTTTTACTAAATTCTATAAGAACCTATTCATATAACAATCTAAATTACTACCAAAATTAAATCAAGAATCACCAAGATTCGAATAAGATGGGTTTAATCCTCTTACTCCTCTTAACCTTTTACCTCTACCTAATATTGAATCTATGTGCAAAGATGGTTTGGACAAAACTCAATTTATCAAAGATTTTCATAATAAAGTCAAGACTAAGATAGAGCAAAAAGTAGAAACATATGGCTCTTACGCTAACGATGATAAAAAGAAAGTGATTTTTTAACCTAGACATTGGGTTTGCCTTCACCTAAGGAAGGATAGAATTCCTTCTCAAAGGAAATCCAAACAATTTCCAAGGGGTGATAGACACTTTCAAATACTTAAGAGGATCAATGATAGTGCATATGAACTTGACCTGCTTAACTCTTACAATGTTAGCTAACCTTACTCCATTTGATGTAGAGTTCTTTAATTTATGGTTGAATCCTTTCCAACCTGAGGAGGATGATGAAGATCACATAGATATAAGTTCACTTAATCAAGGTTTCATTATATAAAGGAGGATCACTAGGAGCATGACCCAAGCTCAAAGCCTTGATTAAGACTATATGAATCTCCTTTGTATAAATTTTCCTTTATTTTTATAGGAACTTGGGGCTTGTTTCCAACCTAATTAGGATCTATCTCCAACTAAATTAGGGCGCACCTAAGAAGAAGCAAGGAAAGCATGTGAGTCACACTTTTCATGTTCTCTCACATGCTCCATATGACCTTTTGGGAGTCGTCGCTGTTCATGTCACCTTTTTAGAGAAGTTAAATCTCCAAATTTAAAATTTTCCTCCTTTTCTACCATGCCCCATAGCCTATAAATAAGAGACCCCCTTTAATTTTATTCACTTAGGTAATTGATGATATACAAGTGTGATTTTTGAGATTTATGTCTCTTGTCTTGAGTCATATCTTGAGCATTAGCTCAATTGACAACTTTCCTCCACTTATCTTCGAGTTTTCCAACCTCCAAACGGAGTGCTTCCTCTCCACATTTCTTAACATTTTTATCTCTGCACTTTCTTCTTTATTTTCTCTTTCAATTCTATTTGCATTACTACATATTTTATTTTGGAGCTTCAAAGTGAACCTTCACACTTAGTTGCATTGTATTTAACATCACACCTTACTTTATTTTTGCCCACTCACACCTTCGTCAAGTTCTCAAACCTTTTTTATCACAAACATATTAAGGATTGAATATGCTCAAATCCTTTCTTATATAATTGAAAATCTTAAACCTTTTGTTATTTGATTAAATATGATATTGAAGTTTGCCACTCAAACACTACTTCTTAATCCACTTTTCTAATATTAATTTCTAAGTCTTTTTGGATTAAAGCTTGGGCAACTTAGGGCCTCTCCAATGAAAACAATTCTCATAAGTTGTTTCCTTCATTGAAAAATGTGACATGAAGATATCATAGTGTCACCTCATTGTTAAACAACTCACTTTATAAGAAAAATTTTAAATAAGTCACTATTTTATAATTTTTATATTTACATTTGTACATAATATTTATTAATATAAGTTAATTAAAATTTAATTATGTAATACTTTTAGTAAAAATTTTAATTATTTTTTTGTGTGAAAATTTAATTATTTTTTTGTGTGAAAATTTAATTATTTTTTTGTGTGAAAATTTAATTATTTTTTTGTATTAATTATTATTTTTAAATTAAATGCTTTAATTAATAACAAAAAATAATATTTTAATTTAAAATATCAAATTAATAATCTTAATTAATATATATGCAATTATAAAAAAAATAATTAACATTAAAAAATATAATATGCTACATAAAATTAATTTTCATTATTCTCTCTTTTATATCTTTCTCCAAATATGCTTGCTAAATCTGTCTGAAGTTGGTAATAAGTGTTTTTATCTTAAACAACTTCTCTTCTTTGTGTTAAGATAAATCTAATATTTTATTTGATAAAAATTAGGTAGTTAAATATTTTGATTGCTGAAAATTAATGATTTATATGTATATATTGCAATGTTTTATGAATAAAACATATCATAATTATTCCTTGAAACAATTCTATATGGTAGGAAGTGAGCTAAACCTAAATATGGACACTCCACCTTTAGACGATACAGTGTCTTCTGATCATAACCAACTAGCTCAATCTTCTCCTGAGGTTCAACATGACTCTTTAAAGGTACCTCTTGATCCTAACTTTTATAATACAAATTTAGATAAAGTTGACCCTGTTTTTGATTTTGAAACCACCAACACACCTAACACTCAATGATTGTCCAATATAATCTTTTATCCTGATCTAATCGTGATCAACCTCCCATCAAATATGAGTTATACCTTTAATCCAAAGTTAAATATCCAATTAGTAATTATGTGTCATCTCACAAGTTATCTCATTCATATGCATCGTTTTGTATCTCAATTATCCTCAATCCCTATTCCTAGTAATGTACAAGAAGCTTTGAAAAATCCTAGATGAACCGAAGCAATGGTTGAGGAAATGACAACTTTAGAAAAGAACAAAGTTTGGGATCTTGTAACTTTACTAAGAGGGAAGAAAATAGTGGGATGTAGATAGGTTTTTACAATTATGCAGTAGGTTAATGGAATTATTAAAAGGTATAAAGCACGACTAGTGGCTCAATCTTGTGGTGTAGATTATCAAGAGACGTTTGCTCTAGTACCCAAGATTGACATCTTTTACAATTTGATGTCAAAAATGCTTTTCTACATGGAGAAATTTTTAGAAGAAATTTATATGGATCCCCGACCAGGTATGATAAATTCAAATGGAATGAAGATTTTCAAATTAAAAAAGGCACTATATGGATTGAAACAATAGCCAAGAGCATGGTTTGAAAGGTTCACTAAATCTATGAAGGCTTCTGACTACAAAACAAGTAACTATGATCACACCTTACTTTTTAAGAAAAGGAAAGGTAAAATTATAGCCTTGATTATCTAGGTAGATAATATGATAGTTATAGAAGATGACCACTATGAGATTTCTAGTTTGCAAAAATACCTTGCATTTGAATTTGAGATGAAACAACTTGGAAATTTCAAATATTTTTTAGGTATTGAAGTTGCTATATCAAAACATGATAGTTTTCTATGCTAAAGAAAGTATACTCTTGATATACTATCTAAAATTGGGTTACTTGGGTGTAAACTAGTTGGCACCCCAATTGAACAAAATCATATGCTCTTTCAATGCTCAAATTCAGTTATCATATACAGAGGAAGATACCAAAGGCTAGTGGAAAAACTAATTTACTTATCCCATACACATCTAGATATTACTTATGTAGTGAATGTTGTTATTCAATTTATGCATCACCCACGCAAGCCTCATATGGATGTTGTTGAGAGGATTTTGAGATATTTGAAGTCTACTCCAGGAAAAGGAATTTTATTCTCAAATCATGGAAACCTAAAGGTAGAAGGGTATACTGATGCTGATTGGGCAGGTTCAAAAAATGATAGAAGGTCTACCTTTGGATAATTTACATTTGTAGGGGAAACCTTGTAACTTGGAGGAGTAAAAAAAACCACTAATGGCTAGATCTAGTGTTGAAGCAGAGTTTAGAGGCATGCCACTTGGGGTATGTGAACTTTTATGGGTGCAAAATGTTCTATCAAACTTTGGTCTTCAAATAAAGCAACTTATGAGTTTGTATTGTGACAATACATCTGCAATAGAAATTACTCATAATCTTGTCACACATAATATAACAAAACATGTTGAGATTGATAGATATTTCATCAAAGAAAAGCTTGAAGCTGGAATAATTTTCTTTCCATTTGTAAGATCTAAATTGCAATTAGTTGATGTTCTTACAAAAAGAGTAGCAAATAGGGTGTTTAATGAGTCTTTATTCAAGTTGGGAATGTGTGATATCCATGCACCAACTTGAGTGAGAGTGTTAAGATAAATCAAATATTCTATTTGATAAATTAGGTAGTTAAATATTTTAATTGTTGAAAATTAATGATTTATGTAGTTGGGATTCCATTAATAGAATAAGAATTATAGAGATTCTTTTATATGTATATATATATATATTACATTATTTTATGAATAAAACATATCAAAATTATCCTCTAAAACAATTTTATACTTTGAAAATATGTAGATCTAAAATTAGGATAAGGATTTGAAGATACATCGATAGTCAACATATAATTTCTTATAATATCATAATCAAAATGATTATAATAAGTGTATCATTTGTCTTCAACAATCATATTATATAGTATGATACATGCATAAATTATGTTCTTCATTATATGAGTATCCCAATAATGTGACAGACTACATATAATTGTGAATCGAGATTGAAACACTCTAAATGCACGTTCAATATCCTTTTTGGTTTACTCTTGGCACTATGTAAATATTTTTCTCTTTTCTCCCTATAACATTAAAATGATTTTCACAAATGTAAAAAAATTTGGATAAATGTCATTCGCTAAATAATATCTCATATCATATTATGTCTCATTCAATATGTATTGCATCATAGGTGCAAAACCTGACAAAACTTCATTAAATACATTAGATAATGTGTTTAACACAATGATGTCATTGTTTGACCCTGTAGTGCCAAAGAAGACATGCCAAATCTACAATCTTGTGATGTCATTACTTTGAGAATGATTTGCGGCCAGTATGATCAAATTGAGAAAATTGGCATTTCCATGCAACAAGACAAATTTTTTTTCCTAGTACATGCAATCAATTGATCCTAACATACTAGTAAAATCATGTGTCACTCCCATTTGTAGTAGTCAGTCAGTGTCTTCATTATTAGGCCTCCTCAAGTATTCATCTTTAAAGATTTCACTACAACCTGATACAAATTGTTGTATGCCTTTCATTGTGGTTCTTTAACCAATTCAAATATATTCATCTATATTGCCAACGGGTGAGCCATAAGCCAATTTGTGAACAACAATGGTGTACTTTTACAAAGGTGATAAACCTCTTCTTCACGTTGTATCTAACCCCATTGTGAAGTTATTATTGTGATTGTCAAGAGCCTCCACAATTCTTAGAAAGATATCCCTCTATATATGAAGCCTTCCTAAAAACTAAGTTTTCTTGTAGACAAAATTTTCAAAATAATAGTTATTGAAAATCGATGATGACCTTGTTCCCGATTTTGATGAACCACATTTCTTCTTTGTTTGTCACTATTGGTGTTGCGGACTTATTGGTACTCAAGTATTAATCTCATGACTTCTTCACTTGTGTTGTCTTTGAGTTCTTCATCTAAGACTTGATCCAACAATATGTCTAAATTGATGTTTTCAAAATCTATTATATAAACATTAAAGTGTTTAAAATAAGAGAATAATATTGTAAGATGTCATAAGAATATGTGAAAATGAGATAAAATTTCATAATTATATAGATACATAACGGCTAGTTTTTATTATTCCATAATGGCTAGTTTTCATAACGGTTAGTTTGCATAATGACTAGTTTACATAACAAATTGACTATTTTTCATAATAGCTAATACATTTAAAATCTTCATCTCTATCTAATAAAGTCACAATACTTTTTGTGGTCTTTGTATTACTTCTCAAACATGTTAAACATGTACTTCATGAAAATTTAATACTCCAAATACATTTTTTTATTTTCCCTTTCAAATCTTCCATAAAAATTCTATGTGTGAAAGACATAACATCCTTCTCGACCTAACCACTTTTTCTTTTATTGAAAACTTGTTTGTAACATGCATTAAACTTTTGAAATGTAGGATGAAGTTTGCTCCATCAAGATTTTAATTGACTCACTATTCTCTTTGTGAAAACACCATGCTCATTATTGTTGTGGTATGATTCTTTGATCCTCTCTCGATATTGATTTAAGGACTAATCAACTCCGATAATTGGGTCTTTTAACACATTCAACCATGATTGAATTAGAATTATGTTCTTTGGTACTAAGCATGCTACAAGAGATTTCTTCTAAGACAAATTTTCACCTTTCCCATCAAATTGAGATCAATTAGGGATTAAACTTCTCTAAGGGTAAATAAAGGAAGTACGATACTCATGTTCAACGTGATTAAGATGGTGGAAACAAAAAATGGTAGGTTTTGAAACTATGGATAAGTATAATTTAGAGAATATTTACTAGTAGGAGATGATTGATTTTGCAATAAATTGTAATAATGTTGAAAATTAAATTTATTGGGATTCAAAAACACGCTAAAAAATAGAAGTGGATAGAGAAAAAATTCATTGGGATTTATAACACACAATCTCCCTTATTTCGATTATTATCAATCCAACGGTCCAATTTCAAATTGAGATTCAATAATTCATTTTCATTTTTTTTAACTCTAGCTTCTAGAGACTTCCACTTTTCCTTCCATTTCTCTTTTTCATTTCCTTATTCACTTTCTCCTTCCCTTTCTCTCTTTCCTAGCAATTCCTCCTTCTCCCTTCTCGACACCTCCTTCCTTGTCCATTCCCTTTCTCCCCTTCCCCTTTCTCCCTTCGCTTTCTTCTCCTTTTCCCTTTCTTAGGCACTAAATATGTTCTCTATTTCGCCTTTTCTTCTTCCCTTCCCCTTTCCAACCACCTTCTACTTCTCCCATTCCCCTTCCTCTTCTCGAGCACTAACAACTTTCTTCTAAGCATGCTTTGACAACATTTGTTCCCTAGTAATACCTTTACTTTTCATCGCATCTAATCTCGACTAGGGTTTGCTCGACCATTCAAGATTAATCCATTATTGATGATGCTGCATCTCAAGGGTTGCTCACTACTCTCTATTTGTGAGTTAGATTTGGTTCAATTTGTGGGTTGATGTTGGTTTTATTTGTTATTTCCCATTAATATATTGTTGTTCTTGTAAATTTATAAGTTTGTAATTTTTTCTTTCTGATCGATAATGGATTTTTGTTGATGAATAAAATATTGAATTTTATGTTAAATAATAATTATTTAACAAACAATTCAAATAATTTTTAAACAATTTCCAATGCTACCTCATTTGTAACAATTCTAAGCAATAAAGTAGAAGCACATCTTGTTGGAAATGCTCTTGAAACCTTGATAATTCTTGTGAAAGTTTTTTTTCTCTCTCCTTCATTTATGATTTATGAATGTGTCAGAGTAAAAGAAGTGTTGTGTGTGTGTCTAGTTAGTTTTTCTTTAACCATCAAGATTACATGTTTGATAAAGTGTCAATACTAGAGACATAAATGAATTGGCAATTGATTTTGAAACCACAAGAACATTTTTAGTTTTCCACTTTTTTTTTTCTCAAACCAAACGTGAAATTAGGAGTGGGAGATTCTGAAATTGATTAATAAAGGTCATCATACACCTAAAGTTAAAAAAAAGGTTATTGGTGAATTGAAGAAAGAGGTATATTAATTTATTTTTTTTGTAAATTACTTAATAAAGTTTTCTTACATACTTATACTTATTGATATTAACCATTAACTATTCAAGAAGATTTTTAGTGTATTTGCTTCCTCCATGCCTTGGTTAGGTGATGCTACCAGAATGCTAAAAGAATTTAAATTCTTTTGCATTTCAATACTACCTAACAGGTAAACTCACCATTGATGGGTTTTGATTTCACTTATAATTTAGATTTATTTTTTTATGTATAACTAACATGTATTAATGCTTTCAGAAGATAAGCAAATACATGTAGACATTGAAATCATTTGTGAGCTACTAAATATCGTTCTAAGATTTAAAATTCCTTACTCAAATAAACTTATTGGATAGTTTTTTATATGATAATAAGTTGTTATATTTTTATGCTTATCACAACTTTGTACTTAAACTATTTTTGGTTGCATATAAATATTTACATAACTTTTAGTCATGTCTAATATATTTGTTGGATTGTCAAGATTGTTAATATGTTATTTTCTTATATTCTTTTTATGCATGTCTCTTCTACAAAAACATGTCAAACAAAACCCCTACTACACTATGCCACCCTCCCCCATTTCATCCATCACTTTTTACTCAAAAAGTTAGTGCACTTTTACATTTTGTTTATTTGATATATCAGTAAGAAAGAGGTGAAAGATGTTAAGGAAATCTTACATTACCTATCTCAATTTACAATGTTTAGTAAAATAGAGTCGTTTGATTTGACAGGTATTTGTAGATGAGGAATGTTGGAAAAGACACAATCGCCTACCTCAGTTTGCAGAGTGCGACTTATATATCGGTTGGACAATTTCACTTAGTATGAATTGGTTTTAAGTTGAAATCCAACATGGTATCAGAGCCTGTATCTCACCTTTGTTACTTATTTTAATAAATTCGCCTGATTCGGCAGACATCTATGGACAAGTGATCTTAAGAAAGTCATACATCATCTGTCTCAATTTACAATGCTTACTAAAATAAGATTGTCTAGTTGAAAAATAATCATACTAATTAACATGATATTCTTGAGTCTTGAAACTTAGTCAATTTCTATATTTTAGCTTAATAAAATAAGAATGTGCATTAAGACATAAAAAATTAATAAAGTTATAATTAAAATAAAGTTAGAGCTAATATCATATTGTTCCTTTCAAAGTTACTATAGATTTGTACTAGTGTTAAAAATTTATTCATGTTTGGAGGATATGTCATTTTGTTGAAAAGATTACAAAAGAATAAGTGAAACAGGGAATGGGAAAATTTATAATACCTTTTTACTTCCCCTGTAGTGATTGCATGTTTGGAAACTGGAAGGTTGAGCAATATTTGGCAGATTTGGGGTCCCATATACAACTATAAAGTATATCAATTCTTGTCCATATTGGTATGTTTTTTCTATATTATCTTGAAATTGTATTTTAAATTATTGTACTTGTAGTTGAAATAATGTATAACTTATTGATTGCCTTGCATTTTCTTGTAAAGAATTTCCCAAATGATAAAAGTATCTTCTTCCGCAATATACATGACTTAGAATTTAATATGTGTGTTTGATTTTCCCTTAATAGAATTCTATTAAGACCCAAAAATTAGAAAGGTATCATTTTCAAAAAATTTCTATTAAGACCAACAAATTAGTTAGGTATTTTTTCAAGAATGACAATCAAATAGTAAGATTTTGATTGTCTTTCGTGTTCTTGATTCTTAGATTTTAGACAGCTTGGAGAAGAGAGTTCCACATTATTGAAATGATGTCTAGTGTCAACCAAAGGATCTATATAATCACATACCATAAGTTTATTCTCATTCTTTTGAAAATTTTATTTGATACTATTAAATCTATTTTTATGGAAAGAAAAGTAATAATGATAATAAATAATATTAATAAAAAGAGAAGATAGTGTGATTGTGTATTAATAAAAAAATTGTTGGGTTATGAATGTGACTATATGTATTAATATTACTTTTGATAAAATTTGTATAATAGTCAACTATAAATCAAAATTTAATTAAATTAATATGATTTATTTAGGATTAAGAACTGATGGGCTTATAATATCATAGTTCCTGATAAAGAGTATATCTGTTGATTATACTTTGATACTTAAGTTAGTATAGAATTCAGTTAAAATCACAATAGCTCAATAATAACAATGAACAGTTACCTCATATTTGACAATGATTCTCTATTTATAGTATCTTTGATGAGTCTTACTTGATGTTTTGTATTAGGGTTTGTTAACCTTCTTTTGTCTATTGATAATAAGTGGGTTAGCTATAATGTTCATTATCTTTACTAATAGAAATATCTGACATCATGTCAGTATGTTCTTTCATCTAGTCCACTAAATAAGACTAAGTTGACTTTGTGTTGAGTGATTTTTAATGTTTTTTAATATATAATAATGAGAAATTATGTGTGTGTGTTGAAAGTACATTTGGAAGGAGATAATATAAAAAGACGATTCAATGACTAAAAAAAAGATGACTATTAAAGACAATATGGTGTTACTGATATATGTTATTATTCATTAAGATAAAAGGACCAATAAATTTCCTGTATACAACAACTTGATAGTTTAAAACTCTTTCCACAAATGAAATATAACAAAACCATTTCTTATTCTATAAAACACAAGAAATTATATTAGTTTAGGGTTTCTTATTCTTTTTCCTTAATGAAGTTCCAAATGATTGAAAAATTACCATCTTATTCAATTATTTGTGATACATGAGAACTTTTTTTCCATTGACATTGGATCATGATTTCTAAATAGCAGTAGTGGGTGCATGCACCAAGTTGGGAAGGACTTGAATTTTGATATGTATTATAATTTAGATTGTCTGGTGTAATTTTAGGCATTTATTTGGGGAAGATCTTCTACCATTGAACATAAAGGAGTAATAGAATCTTGAGAATGAGCTTTAAAGCATTAGTAGATAGCTAGTTAAAGGTATGTGCAAATACATATCGCTTTGTTTTCTCTTTATTGTTATGTGAATTTCTTGTTAGTAATTTACCTTAGGTTGCAAAGAATGTGTTTATTATATACAACAACTAAAAAACTTTGTGTATTTGACCTAAGTTAGTGAAACTTATGGAGAACTATTTTGTTGTGTCTCTCTTAGAAACTGTAGTAGTAGCTTCTTAATATTTTTCATTTTTTTTTTATATGTAACTCTTTTAAAATAATTTTTAGAAATTATTATTTTTAAATAAACTCTATAAATTAGTATAAATTCTAGAAATTAATTATTATTGAAGTACATAAAATACCCAATTAAAAATTCAAATTGTTTTGACATAGTTAGATTTGATTTGGTTATGCTTTACTTATTCTATTACTAATTATTTTTTATCAATAAATTTTTTTTAGAAAACTAAATTGCATTTTTTGAACACTAAATATTTGAACTTATATATATATTACTAACAATTTTTTTTCAATAATTATAATAAATCTTTACTTATAAATGTATTTTTTATACTCTTCTATTAATATTATAAAAATAATTACAATAAGTCTTAATTTATAAATATTTTTAATAATATTTTTCTATGGATATATTCTTAAAAAATATCAATGTATTCGAGTAATTATCAAAGAAAACCATGTGTGATAATTATTGAAGGATGGAAATCTATCCATAATTATCAAAGGATAACAATTTATTAATAATTATTAAAGAAAAATAATTTTTCATTAATTACTGATGTACAAATGATCGTTGATAATTATCAACAAATTTTTAATATTTTGTTAATAAATTTTACTAACAAGAAAAATATAGATAAAATTTTGTCAGTAAAAAATTCATTAATAAATCCATCTTGTATATATATATATATTGTATTCACTTCCTTTCATCATATACTGAATAAGTGAAGAAATTCAATACGTATTAAATGTCTCTGTTCATCCTTGTTTCCTAAACACGTTACTGTAGCAACGTTTTAGCAGTTCCATGCACAAGATTCAATGCATACATATATAAATTAGTTGATCATGCTATCGGATAAATTCTAATAAAAAATATATTTAATTATAATATATAAATATGGATTAAATTTTATTTTTTAAATCAATTTTGAAACTGAGTTAGATATTATAATTGTTGAGTTGAGAGATATTATTTTGAGAAAAAAAAAATTTTGATTAAGAAAGAATCATATAATCTAAGTAAGTACATAATATTATGTTATTTAAAATGGATTATGACAGAATAAATAAATCATATAACCAAGTATCTAATATTTGTTTTCAAGCCAAACAACTAAGGGAAAATTTTTGTATCAATGAAAATAAAACAAATGAAATTTTCCCGTTAATTTAATGTGACTTATGGAGACCTTACAAAACTGCATTTGTGATGCTCGATATTTTTTAACTATTGTTGATGATTATTCAAGGGTTGTTTGAATTTATTTGCTTAGTAATAAGAAAGAAGTTTCAATGTATTTGTGATAGTTTATTGTTATGACTGAATATCAATTCAACAAAAAGGTAAAAATTGTTCAAAATGATAATGATACAGAATTTATCTCCATGAGAACATATTTTCATAATTATGGTATAGTACATAAGACTTCTTGTACAGGAATTCCACAGTAAAATGAGCGAGTAAAGCATAAACAGAGACATATTCTAAATGTTGCACGTGTCTTGCAAATCTCCTTATGAAATTTTGTAAGGTACACCTCCTAATCTTAATCATCTTCGAGTTTTTGAATGTTTATGTTATGCTCACAATCAGTATCATGGAGGAGATAAGTTTGCTAGTAGAAGTAGTAAATGTATTTTTGTGGGTTATCCTTATGGTAAGAAAGGTTGGAAATTATATGATGTTGAGTCAAAAACATTTTTTTCTCACGTGATGTTGTATTTGTTGTATTTTATGAAGATCAATTTCCATTTGCATCAAACCTATCTCTTGAACAGGATTCCACTTTATCTAACTCTACTACACATGTTTCCATTGATAATGATGATGATATTTCTCTTATATCTAAGATACACTTGAATGAAAATACTTCACCAAACAATGAAGTTATTTCAACATAAGATAGTCTCTCATCTATTCTCATACCAGATAGAGCCCCACATGCTACTGATATCATACTAGATATTGAATCAGAGAGTGTTATAGACAGGGGGCGCACCAGAACCCATGCACACAGAAACTTTGGGTCATGGTTATCGTACAAAGATCCCTTCAACTATATTAGTGACTATGTGACTAATACTATTTATAAGATTAATCCCTCTCCCAGTTCATCGGCTTTATCCAGCTCTCAGATACACCATATCCTATGGCTAATTATGTCAGTTGTTCTAAAATTTCTTCCCGCCATAGACAACTTTTCGTAGTTATTACTACATAAACTGAACCACAAACTTTTGTTGATATCATTCAAAATGAACATTGGCGAAAGGCAATGCAACAAGAAATTCAAGCACTTGAAAATAATGAGACCTGGTCTGTAGTATCTTTGCCTCCTAATAAAAATGCTATCAGATGTAAGTGGGTTTATCAGATCAAATATCATCCAGATGAATCTATTGAAAGGTTTAAAGCCCACCTTGTTATTTTGGGAAATAAGCAAGTTGAAGGATTAGATTTTCATGAAACCTTTGCATCAGTTGCAAAGATGGTCATAGTTCGTACTTTTCTTACAGTTGCAGCTGCTAAAAATTGGACACTCTACCAAATGAATGTTCACAATGCTTTCTTACATGGTGAACTTGATGAGGAAGTATATATGAAGTCACCTCCTAGTTTCAAATCTCATGATCTTACTCAAGTTTGCAGGTTACATAAATCTCTATATGGCTTAAAACAAGTTCCCTGTTGTTGGTTTGATAAGTTGAAGAGTGCATTACAGAAATATGGATTCATACAATCCTACTCAGACTACTCTCTTTTTACTCTCAATCATAATGAACTTCACCTCAATGTATTAGTTTATGTTGATGATCTTGTAATATTCAGAAATAATGAAGAAGTTATTCAATCTTTCAAAGCCTACTTGAGTAATTGTTTTCACATGAAAGATCTTGGACTCTTAAAATATTTTTTAGGCATCGAAGTGGCTAAAAGTCTCATTGGTATTTTCCTATGCCAACAAAAATACGTTCTTGACATCATTATAGAAACGAGTCTTTTGGTTGTCAAGCCTGTTGACTTTCCCCTTGATCAAAATCATCATCTTTCGCTTGCTGCAAAGAGTCCTCTATCTGATTCAGCCAAATACCAGAGACTAGTTGGTCATTTGATTTACCTTTCAATTAGTTGGCCTGATATTTCTTATACTATTCACATGCTTGCTCAATTCATGCAAGTTCCTATTAAGGAACATTGGGATACTGCTCTTCGTGTGGTTCGTTATCTTAAGGGTACTCTTAGATAAGGGATCATGTCACGTGCAGATTATGATCTTCAACTCAACTGTTGGTGCGATTCAGATTGAGCTACTTGTCCTTTAATAAGACGTTCTCTTATAGGGTGAATTATTTTTCTTGAGAATTCACCTATTTCTTAGAAAACTAAGAAGCAACATACGGTATGTCGCTCCTCTGTTGAAGTGGAATATCACTCCATAGCCAACCCCACATATGAACTTACGTGGTTGAAAGATCTTTTAACTTCCTTAGGTATTGGTTACCTACGTCCTATGATGCTTTATTGTGATAGTCAAGTAGCACTACATATTGCTACCAATCTCCTTTTTATGAGTACACCAAACATATAGATATTGATTATCATTTCATACAAAATGTAATTTTGAATGACACTATTGCAACTAGTTATGTTACTACTTATAACCAACTTGCTGATATTTTTACTAAAGCACTGAAAAAACATCAATTCGATTTCTTTCTTCCCAAACTGAGTATCCAAAATTTGCATGTACCAACTTGAAAAAATATTGTACTGAGAAATATTATTTTGAGGGAAAAAAAATATGTTATTAAACCAGTAATCTAATTATGTATATAATATTATTATTATGTACATGATTTTTTAACAAATTTATAAAAAAGAATTATAAAAAATAATAAATAATAAAAATAATACACTATTAATATGCAATAAAATATATATATATATATATATTAATTAAAATAATGAATGATACAGAATAATATTTCATTATATTATGATAATAATTACTTTTTATACAATACTAAAGTTTAATTAACATCTTATACTTATATTAAACCTCTTATCCATTTTATATTGTTTATCTTATACTTATATTAAACCTCTTATCCATTTTATGTTTAAGGAGTCTTGAAGATTCACAGTAGGAAAGGTGAGAGAATCCCTCTCCCTTAGGAGCTCAAAATCCTCCAGCACGGTTTCTTGAATCTACTGAACACTTTGCGGTTTGCTGCTTGTAGGTACGTACCTCGCACCCAATTTTTTTTTTCTTTTTTTTTTCTCCTTCTAGGTTATTTTATATATATATATATATATATATATATATATATATATTATTTTTATACTAAGTGATTAGGTAGTTGTTTGTCTTTGTTTCTTGATGAAATTATGTTGTGCTTCATATATGGATGTGTGTGGCTTTGTGTGATTATAATCTTGCAATTTCAATGTGTAGTTCTTGCACTTTTAACATTGAAGAAATTGAATAGGGTCTTATAAATGAGTTGTGATTTTTTTGCGATTGGTTTTACTGGAGATTTCATTTGTTTCTTTGTTATGATGGTTTGTGCTTAATCATTAGGTATGATTGAGTTTATGTTGAGATATCACTATGAGGCCTCTATAGTGTTGCTTATTCATACTAGTCTAAAGCCATAACTTACCTAAAAAGTATTACTTACTGCAAAGTTTCATGTACTTACCTTCTTATGTTAATAAAATTTACCTTGATAATACTCTTTTGATTTTTTTTTATAAATATTAGCTTATAATTATTATTTAATACTTATTTCATAATAGTTAAATAACACTAGTAAAAAAAAATATTTTATGACAACTTACTATGAAGATAATTTTGTAAATATGAGAAATTTACAATAACAATTAATTCTATTGTAAAAACTTACTATGAAAATTAAAATTTTAACCAACATATTAAGTAATTTTAAGGTAAAAAAGGATAGAAATTTCATTTTGTGTTATTGCACTTTTGGTTGTTGCTCTTCTTATGTCATTGATAGTCTTCATCTTCTCGTCACTACAACACTCCTCCTCTTCTTTTTGTTAAACAAGATAAGTTTCTACTTCTCCTTCTAGATTTGTTCTTTTTCGTCATGACACTCCACCACCATCTTCTTCTTCATAGACATTACCACTTTTACAGACCCTATATATCTCATATTGAAGGGACAAGCCACAAGAAAGTGTTATTGGTTAGGACACGATGTGTTGATGGATTCAAATTTATGAGTCTTAAAACTTTTTGTAAAGGAAGCAAGAGGTTGAGGCAGTAGAATGGGACAATGTAGATAAATTCAACGAAAGAGAGCTCTTACTAGGAAGAAAGGAGGATGTACATAAAAGAGGTCGTAATAAAATACAAGTTATATTAAAAAAAATTCGATTTAATAAAATTTACTTATCAATTATATAAAAACTGACCTAGCAAATAAAACTTTTTATATTAATTATTTCACACTTTCTATGTCATTTGAATTTATGTTGATTGATTTATAATCTTATCATAATATAATACTTTCTGTAACACATAGAATTGGGCCAAGGGTAAAAGTGGGTCTTGGGTCCATCAAATTAGGGGGAGAAAGGTACTTAAGGTTCAATTTTTCTAATTACCCTCGTTTGCATCATTTTTAGATTTGTAACTCTTCCTCATTTTCTCATATCTTCTCTTATTCTCCCAATTTTCTCAAACCTTCTTTTAATTTCTCCTTCATTTTTTTTGCATTGTGAGTTCACTTAATCCTATTAATAGGTTTCTTAATCTGAGAATGAAAATTGGGGAAAATTAAAGATTTTAGAACATCTTATTAGATTCTTAGTAATTTAGATTAATTAGAATATTTTTTGTGATTAGATACTTGAATTGCCTTGCATCTCTTGGAGAAAACTTTGGATCACTAAGAAAATTTTTAGAAATTAAAGTAAGAAAAGCTAATGATTTTTACTCTTTTAATTAGGGGAAAATTGATGTGAGGAATGACTTTGGTATGAATTGATGGTGAAATTATGATGTATATTGATTGAATTGATGATTTATGCTTCGAAATATTTATTGGAATTGAATTATATGCATTTGGAATGAATTTGATTGAATTGAAGTGATGAATTAAGCTTGATTTAGTGATTACTTACACTGTATGTGACTTTTCGCTTGAGAGAATAGATTTCTCTAAAGCGAGTGACTCTAAGATTGTTTACGAATTTATTTTTTCTTGAGTGAGTATTTTCATTTGAGCGAAAGTGTTCCAAAGTTGAGCGTGTTCTCGGGTGCGTTTTTTCTCGAGCGAACCACTTTTTACTTAAGCGAGATTTTCGCTTGAGTGAAGGGAGTTGTCACTTAAGTGAAAATGTTCACGACTTGGATTTATTCTCGGGTACATTTTCGTTTAAGTAAGGCTAGTTCACTCGAGCGAAAATATCCTGACTTCAATGTGAGTTTCTAGATGTAAAAATGTAATTATGATGTTTAAGATGAAATAGAAGTATATATTAATCATTGGTATGATTGTATGAACTTGCAAGAGTTAATAGTTGGAAATGATATTATTGCTAATATTGAGATTTATTTTAAAGTATAAATATGTGATTTTGAATAAACTAAACAGAATTATTAATAATGGAATAAATGTTGAGTTAGTGTAAATTAGGGGAATTTTAGTGTTAATAATTAGAGAGTTTAGATTGTAATGTCTGGTGGAATTATATGAAATTGATGAGTTGGCATGTTTGTAGAATAATTTGATGAAAAAGAGAGTTATGAGAGGGATTAGTTGGAGCACATAAAGATATTATATAGCAATGTGTTGAGAATATGAAGATTATTTTGAGATTATAATTTTTAAAATATTATTGTATCGAGAATGTGAGAATTATTTTGAGACTATATTTTTAAAATATGATTGGTATGTGAATAAAATGAATGGTGTGAAAACTAAATATTTATATTGAATTAAATATTTGCATATTATTAATTGTGATAATTATGATGTATTTGTATATTGTTATAAGTAATATATCATAAAGATATAATTCTGATAATTTAAATTATTGTATAATATAAATTATATATTGAAAAATAAATAATTTGATTGAGAAGATATTTTTATAAAATTGTCTAAATAATATATTTAGTGTATATATAAATTTCTATCATATAAAAAATATTTTCTTATATCTTTCATATATTCCTGTTATGATTTAAGAATTTAATATTAATAGTTTCTGATTTTGTTACACTTTTTATCTCATCAAATTATATTTTATTCAAGCAAAGAATATTTTTGTCTTGAAACAATATTTTGTGGTAATAAATATTAAATATCATACTGGTTATACTTGAAAAGTTTAGCCTAAAGTCAAATGCAACCACGGTTCTTGGAAAATATTATCTCAAGTGGGAAAAAAACTTGTGAGGGTAAAGTTTGATTTTTAATTTTCTTAAACTTTAGGGTACTGAAGGGGCATTCAAGAATATTCGGATAAGTCAAAGACAATGAGTTTAAAAGATACATATCATCATTTTCTATCGACTTATGGAGCTTTATTCATGTAAATATAATCGGGATTGTTTATGATATATGGTATCATTATTTATAACATGACAAGTAGAATTTAACACAACAGTCACCGATGTATGAATTTTATTCGAATTTCCTAGTATGCTTCCAAGTGCTCCTAAGCACGAAGCATTCTATACACCTTTTTTATGCTGGTCATTCCTTTGCTTCCACACCTTTCTCCTCTTTTTCGGCACCTTCTATACCTTCTTCTTCCTCTTTGTTGATAACTTGGACTGGGTACACTTCGCGTGTTCCCAAAGGGCTCACCACAACAACGTTTTTCATTGGCTCTAGTGCATGCTCGTCCTTCGTAACAATTTTTGTTTTACCGTTTCTGTAAATGGCATACAGCAGCATCTGAAGTAGTCCCAATGTGAAACCCAGCACGTTGGGAATCTGCTCGCACATACAAAAAAATCAATGAAAATTATTCTTCAATGAAATTGGTTGGTTTAATGCTAAACTATCACTAAATGTTTGATTGTGCATATACTTACAGCAATGCATATGTCCTTGAGGAAGAAACCGTAGGAAAACCACGTTATGGCACTCAGAGTGAGGAAAAGTGACAAGTTAAAGGGCATAAACTCTACATTCTTGGTTCGAATAACTTGTGCCTGCGTGCCCAGATCAAGAAATTAATAGATAACGAGTGGGAGTAGCAACGTTTTGAAAAATACTCCACAAATGCATTTGTTTGCAATATAAAATATCATGATCGCAATCACAATTGAAAACCTTTAAAGGGTAACGGGATTGAAGGGAGTGCGAGCAGGAAATCACATTGAAAATGGTAAGAAGTTTTACTCACCACAATGCTTAGAGGTGCTGCAAAAACACCTACTGCAATAGTTACACAAACCCATCCAACGACTTGGATTCGGAGGGAACCTTTCATAGTAAAGTAGGTGACGAGGAAGATCAAGGCGAAGGAACCCACGTTCATCAACAAAAACAATTTAACGGTTAACTTCTGCAATAAAAAGCCAGTAACTCTAATCAGATAATGTGTAACTGGCCATTTTCATTTTGATTTGATTAGATGATTGATAAAAATGAAGTTCTAGCATTTGAATAACTGATAGGTGAACATACCCTGGCATCATTGGTGGCATAGACTGTGAACATGACAATGTAAACCGTCTCAATGACACACCCCAGTGAGTTAATGGTAATGAGGAGAGTAGCATCAGCTGGTTTGAGAGCAGCATAGTATAGCCAAAGCATGGAACTGAACAGTGCCACCAGGTATGGCAGTGATTGGAAACCTTCTGTGGATTTCCTTTTGTATATTCGGTGAAATGTTGGCCTACATATTTAGTATTCACATTTATATAGTATAAAAACATATTGAAAGGAAAATTATATAAGAAACGAGTCCCTTAATGTTACACGTTGTGTTCAGATACTTACAGGGGTGCCAAGTACACCATGAACGAGATGATGTTACCTACACATCAAAAAGAGGATATCTTAAATTCTTGGCTTTTCGAAAAATAATGAGGTAAATCAAGACTATAGTACATTAAGTAACAGTTAAAACACAGTGCATGAAGAAAAAGGCAAAGATAATATTACACATATATATATATATATATATGTATATATTACTGGCTCTTCTGGCTCTTCAATGAAAGAAAAAAAGGCTGATAGGAATTATTAGTATGTGGAAAAGAAACGACAAAGTTGTTCATGAAAGATTAGGAAATTCAGAAGAAGACAAAATGTAGAAATAAACATCATGAACCAACCATTAAATTTGCTTGAGCAACTTTCGGATAATACTGAAATACTAGATCTAGAAATAGTGGGGAGGAAAAACAAACAGAAAATTAAAGCAACCGAAAGAGACTGATGATGACCCTATGAGTTTACCTAGTAGGCCAAAGGCTAAGGCCAAAGGATTGTGACTGTTCAGAATTGCCATGCCCTCTTCTTAAGGTTTTGAGCAAAAGATTGACCACAAGGTTTAGGAGTTGCTAGGTTAAGAAACCTTAACTGGGTTTCTTGCTACTGAACCCCTAAATCACATGCAGGCAATGAAGCTGGTGAAGGGTGAGCAACTCATGCATGTTCTATATATACACAAAGGATACAAGAAAGGGGCATGAAAATGATGGAAAAAGATTAAAAAAGACAAAAATTAAAGTACTATTTTAACTGAAGAAGTGAATGAACCTGTACTTCGCATGCATGTTTCATGGAGGATCTGATTGATCTTTTTAGAAGGTAGCGTAACACCAAACTATTTACCTTACCAAATTTAGGAATGTTAACAAGCAACTTGAATCATGATTTTGGTATATCCTAAGAAATTGTAACTTTCACCGAGTGGAACTTAGCTAATAGACACGGCACGAAAACTAAAGTTTCACATAATGTACTGTACCACACTTTCATTCTGCATATTTGACTGCATTGGTTTCGCTGCCATGTGTGATACTGGTGTCATTCATTTTTTCCCAAGACACACGCTTATAGAACTAGAAAAAAACGTGATGGGGGAGGTAACATTTACGGTTCATCATTCATTAATAATTATATATTCTTCTGTAATTCTAAAACTTTGTGAAGATTATTTACGTTATGAGAAAAGGGTATAGGATACTAAATATGTGATGGATTCACGTGAGAGGTTTCTGATAAAGCTATCTATGGCTGTTCCTCTCCAACACGCTTTGCCCCATAAGCTTCTTCAATTCAACAAACCTGGGTCCTTTCCACGCCTTTCATATCATTGAGTCAAGACTCAAATTATTTCAACAGTTATCGTAATTACATTAACATTTAACCTTTTTTTTATCTTTATTCTATTTTTTTTTCCCAGAAATGGTAACAAAATTGAATAGTGTGAACATATAATAAAAAATATTACTTTGCATGTTTTTGGGTTCTAAAACCAATAAAATAAACGAGGAAGACAAACAGATAGAAATGAACTAAATACTTGAAATGAAAAAAAATAGAGTTAGTGATAATCCTTTAAAAGATGGAAATCAAAGTTTATTTTTTTTCTTTCTTATTATTTTTACAAGAAAGCCTCTTTGTTTCATCTTTGAGTCTTTACTATCATACTTGTTTATACTTGTTTTTGTTGTCGGTTGAGAGTCTTTAACTCTTCTTTCATTCCATATTTAAGTCTTCATAAATGCATGAGGAGATATGAATTTTATTCTTTTACACGTGTCTCTCTTTTTCATAAAAGAAATAAAATGTAATTGCTTTTTCTTGTATGAGAGTGATAGTTCTATACAATCTTTCTTTTCTTTCTTCATCTTGTACCATATCCTATTTTGATAAATTGATTAGTTTTAATTTGGAGAATGTTGTTTTTTCTATAAAAAGGATTTTATAAATAATTTTTTTTTAAAACACCTCATAATTTATATATATTTAACGAATCACGTTCAACCGTTTTAATAATATATATTAAATATAAATATATTACATTAATAAATTAAAAATATTACACCAATATTTTGAAAAAAAATATATTTATATATATATATATATTTTTAATAAACATATTAGTTAAATATGTACTCTAAAGAACTTTTATTGGTTATTAAAATAGAATAACTTTGTTATTATTTACACTTTTGAAGGGTTTGACATTTATTATTCTCCTAATATTGGTCATGTGGTTTTATTTCTTAGGAGTTAATTAAAAGTAGTGTCTCACATTGTGTGCTATGAAGCCGAATCAGATGCTGCATGCTATTTCGTTTTAATGTTCAAGCAAAGAGTAACGTAACTTATTAAATGGTATGTTTCATATTTTTGTCTGCATCTACAAATTATATAGTTTCTATATAAGAAATCAGCTTTTTGGTCCAAATTATAATATGAAGTTAAACCCCAAATTGAATATTAAAAAAATTACAAAAATTTAAATAAGTATTTCTTTTATGTGTTTGTTTGATATACTTATTTTTAAAATAAATAACTTTTTTATTAAATTTTACTATTAATATCTTGCATAAATAACCAACTGACATTTTTGTTGCTTACTTACATTCTTTATTGATAATTGAATGACATATCAATCATAGATCAAAATTCTTTAATTTTAAAAATTATAAAATAAATTGTAAGATTCTAAATTACATATTTACGAAGTTATAAAGATCAAATTTTTTATTAAAAGAAAAATTTACTTACTGAATAAATCATTTTCCTAAAAATTTATTTTAAAAATAATTATTTTAAATTTAACTAAATTAAATTAATATCAAACAATTTTCAAAAAAATTTATAAATCCTAAAATTACAAGAAAAAAACTCATATTTTTTTATAAATTAAATTCTTGAATAATATTTTAAATAAGTAAAAAATATATTTTTTTTATAAATTTTCTATCATTATTAGTAAAAATTAATAAAAAAATTATTTTTTATTATTTAAAAAAAAAATCATAACTTTCTTTAAATAATATTTATGAAATTTTTTCTACAAATTTATTTATAAAAAAATTCATAAATAATTTGTAAGAAAATTTTTACATATAAAAAAAATTATAAATAAATTTATGAAATTTTTTTTATGAACAAATTCATAAAAAAAAATTAAATTCATAGACAAATTCATGCAAATTTTTTTATAAATATCTTTTACAAAAAGGTATGTGGATTTTTTTTTCTATAATCCAAAATTATAACTTATCTTTTCTATAAATATACTTTTAGAAAAGGAAGATTCATTTTTGGGCCATTTATTGGTATTTCACTTAGTCTTCCTGTTTATTGAGATTTCCCATTAGGTTGAACTTAAACCTTGGTCCCATACATGTGCGATGATTTTGTATTGATTTTCCTCTTTTGGATGATTTCCTTGTATTTTGAGCATTGTTTTCAATCCATCATAGAATCCAATCTAGATGGATAAGCACGCCTAAGAGGAGAGGCATGGAAAGTATTCACATTTCCCAGTGACTACACATTTTCCATGTGCGCTTTTCCCATACCACCTTTCACATCAGATTCTAAAGGAAGTTAGATTTAGGAATTTAAATTTTTCCCTCCTTTTTCCATGCCTCGTGAACCTATAAAAAGGAGATACTCTTCTATTGTATTCACTTTGATCAAGTACATATATTTTATCTTTTTAAGTCTCAAATATTTTTTTATTTTTTATGTACGGTTCATTATCATTTTATCTCTTTCCTTTCTGTTACAATTTTTTTTTATATATTTAATCCACATTGTAATATTTCTACACAGATTAATAATAGTACTCTTTTCTTTTCTTTTTCTCTTTATCTCCATCTTTCTATTCATTTCTATGTTTTTCCATCATGAAATTGCAATTTGATTATGTTCGTGCGAAAAATTAGGGTTTGGTAGATATTGTAAGTGGATCACAACGACTCTGATATGGTATTAGAGCTCTTCTTCAAGAAGAGCTCTGCTGCGCACTCGCTTCTTTCTTTCATTTCTTGCATTTCTAGGTTTCTTGATGTCAACAACCATGAACGAAGACCAAATCATCTCAACACACAATTTCTTGTACCTTCATCCGGAAGAAAACCCTGCCAGTGCTCTTGTCTCACCCGTTCTTGATTCCAGCAATGATCATGCGTGGAGCACGTCCATGATAACCGCTCTCACTGCGAAAAACAAGGTTGAATTCGTCAATGGCAACGCACCGAAACCACTTAAGACTGATGCTACCTTCTCTACTTGGAACCGCTGCAATAATATGGTGGTTTCATGGTTGGTTCACTCAGTCTCACTTCCCATTCGTCAGAGCATTCTTTGGATGGACAAAGCAAGCGATATTTGGAAAGATCTTAAATCAAGATATTCACAGAGCGATCTTCTCAGAATATCTGATTTGCAGATGGACGCGTCTTCCCTAAAACAAGGTGATTTAAGTGTTACGGAGTATTTTACCAAATTGAGGATAACCTGGGATGAATTAGATAATTTCAGACCCGAACCTACATGTATATGTTTGAACAAGTGTTCCTGTAACGCTCTCAGCATCATCAGCCAGCGGAAACATGAAGATCAGGCAATGCAATTTTTAAGGGGATTGAATGAACAATACAACAATGTCAGATCGCATGTTCTCCTCATGGACCCTCTCCTACCTATTTCAAAGATTTTTTCATTTGTGGCACAGCAGGAACGACAACTCTCTGGCAATTTCATTGGGAATACCAGAAACATATCTCGTGGAAGTGGCCAAGTTCTTCAATCTTGCACCTATTGTGGGAGAAACGGTCACACTAAGGAGGTATGTTATCACAAACATGGGTTCCCCCATAATCAAGATGGAAAGAATCCAAGAAATAGTTTCAACCGCAAACTTTGCATTCACTGTAGAAGATCTGGTCACACCATTGACGTGTGCTACAAAAAGCATGGATACCCACCTGGGCATAGGTTTAGTAATGACAAAAATAATCAGACCAATAGCATTTCTGGGCAAGATAAGACCACCAAGATAGACAGTGAAAATCAGAACAATGGAGAAGATGTCCGGATATCCTCACAACAGTATCAAGCCTTAATGTCACTCCTCCAACAGAATCAAAACAATGCAAATAGTAGCTCTGCTCAGGTCAACCAGATTGGATCCTTATGTGCTTCAACTGTTCAGCATGAATCTCCAATAGGTAAAATTCCTAATAAAATATCTTGGATCATAGACTCTGGTGCAACTGATCATGTATGTGCTTCTTTATCCAGTTATAGTTCTTACAAAATTATAAACATGTGGCTGTGAAATTACCTAATAATCAAACCGTATATGCTACCCATTCTGGAACTGTAGAGATATCTAGGAAATTTATCCTTACTGATGTGCTTTTCATTCCATCTTTCACTTTTAATTTGATTTCAATTTCTAAGCTAACAAGGTCTTTACAACATGAACTCATATTTTCCTCTTCACAATGCATAATACAGGATATGAAAACCAAAGAAAGGATTGGTATAGTTGAAATGCATGATGGACTATATACTCTTAATGTTGAAGGACTGACTCATGTTACTGCTCACACTGCTGTTATTGAACTTAATTGTACTATTAAATGTATAAATCTATGGCATTGTCGTATGGGACACCTATCAAATGATAGACTCAATATTATGAAACATTGTTATTCCTATATAGATTTTGATGATCAATTTATATGTAATACTTGTCATCATGCAAAGCAAAGAAAAATGCCCTTCACCACTAGCCATACACACACATCACAGCCCTTTGAACTTCTTCATGTAGATATTTGGGGTCCTTGTTCTAAGATTTCTATGCATGGTCATCGTTATTTTCTTACAACTGTGGATGATTTTACACGTTATGTATGGATTTATCTTATGACTAGTAAAACTGAAACTCGTAGCCATATTGTGAATTTCATTGCTCACATAGAAAAACAGTTTGACAAAAGTGTTAAAATCATACGATCTGATAAGGGAATTGAATTTAGTATGAAAGAATTTTTTGCTTCAAAGGGTATCATACATCAGACTTCCTGTGTTGAAACACCTGAACAAAACAGAATCGTGGAAAGAAAGCACCAGCACCTGTTGAATGTCATACGCTCGTTGCTCTTTCAATCTAATTTGTCTCCCAATTTTTGGTGTTATGCTATAATTCATGCAGCCTACCTGATAAATAATATACCTACCCCCATACTTAAGAATATGACACCTTATGAGAAATTAAATGGTATAAAGTGTGATCTGTCCAACTTGCGAGTCTTTGGCTATCTCTGTTACAACTGTACATTGATTTCTCAAAGGAAGAAACTGGATCCTCGTGCTGTACCTTATGTGTTCATTGGTTTTAAAGCTCATAGTAAATGTTACCTTTTATACAATCTGAAAAATCACAAAATTGAAATATCTAGGAATGTTTACTTTTATGAAGATAGGTTTCCTTATGATAATGTTTCTCATACTGACAGTGATTCTTTGTCTTTGCCCATATCTGACATTTTTATTCATTAATATGATACTGAGATTTCTCCTGACACTGAGCAAAATACAATTGATGACAATGAGGATTTTGTTCTGGAACCCAGAAGATCCATTCGATCTAGAAGACCACCCACATATCTTGAGGACTATGAGACTGGTCACTCAGCTGCTGTCACAAAGGCTAAAGGTAAAAAGTATCCTATTGAAAATTATATATCTTATAACAAGCTTTCTCCTGTGTTCAGAAATACAATCATGTCTATATCAACAAGTAATGAACCTGCAACTTATGAAGAAGCTTCCAAAAACAAAGAGTGGATCTAGGCCATGAGAGATGAAATAGCAGCACTTGAAATCAACAAAACTTGGGAATTAACTTCACTGCCTCCCAACAAAACAGCAATAGGATGCAAGTGGGTCTACAAAATTAAGCACAAAGCTGATGGAACCATAGATAGGTACAAAGCCAGATTAGTTGCCAAGGGTTACAATCAACTAGAAGGACTTGATTTCATAGATACATTTTCTCCCGTGGCAAAACTCATAACAGTGCGGTTTCTCCTTGCAATTGTTGTTGCCAAAGACTAGGACATCAAACAGCTCGATGTGAATAACGCTTTCTTACACGGAAATCTGCATGAGGAGGTCTATATGAAGCCCCCACCAGGATTACATATCACTGACAACACTCAGGTCTGTAACTTACAACGATCATTATATGGTTTGCGCCAAGCTAGTAAGCAATGGTATGAAAAACTATCCCTTCTTCTTACTTCACAAGGTTATAAACTTTCCACAGCTGATCATTCGCTATTTGTTAAGTTTGCTAATAACACCACTACTACCCTACTCATATATGTAGATGATATAATTCTAACTGGAAATAATTCAAGTGAAATTTCATGCATTACTGATTTGCTTGATAAAACTTTTAAGATAAAAAATCTTGAAAATTTAACATATTTTCTTGGCCTTGAGGTTGCAAGAAGCAATGTAGGTTTACATCTATTTCAGAGAAAGTATACTTTGGATTTATTGAAAGAAATTGGAATGTTAGCTTGCGCTCCAGCCGTCACTCCAATGGCTCATAATTTTCACTCGCAAAATTCTGAATCCAATAAGTTAGATGATGTATCTGCTTCCTCTTTTAGAAGACTAATAGGGCGACTTATCTACCTTACTAATACACGCCCTGATATATGCTATGTTGTGCACAATCTTAGTCAATTTGTTTCTTCGCCCACACTCCATCACAAGCAAGGTGCTTATCGGATCCTACGTTATCTAAAATCCAATCCTGGTATGGGTATCTTCCTTGACAGACATAGCATCATGCAGATTAAGGCCTATAGCGACTCCGACTGGGCGAGTTGTCCTATTTCAAGGAAATCTGTTACTGGTTATTCGGTTTATGTTGGGAACTCACTCGTAGCATGGAGATCGAAGAAACAACAGACTGTGTCCAGAAGTTCCTCTGAAGCTGAGTACAGGGCTCTTGCATCAACTGCCTGTGAAGTACAATGGATCACTTATCTCATGTTAGACCTGCACATCCCTCATGTTAGACCTGCACTTTTATATTGTGATAATCAATCTGCCATTCAAATTGCATCTAATCAAGTATTCCACGAGCGTACAAAGCATATCGAGATTAATTGTCATCTAATTCACGAGAAGATCAACAATGGTACTATCAAGCTATTACCAATTCGTTCAGATCATTAGCTAGCTGATATACTGACCAAACCTTTGACCATGGTAGTCAAAATCTCGATTTAACTAGTAAGATCCTACGATTTTACGATTCTTTTAAAGTTTCCGAGTTTACGTGCCTAAAAATCGGATTTTTGGCCAAATCGTGTAGGATCTTCGAAGCAACGATTTTTTCGATCTTCCGTCGCATGTCGCGTGCATTTACGAGTTGTATCTTCGCTCTTTTCCTTCTCCATCGCTTTTCTCCTTTCTCAGCACGAGTCGTCATTTAGGAGTCCTATCTTCGCTCTTTTCCTTCTCCATCACTTTCCTCAGCACGGGTCATAATGAGTGATGCTGCATGGAATAATACACAAGATGTCGGGAAAGATGCTGACTGTTGCTGTAAGGAGGTTAGGGTTAGGCTAGGGTTTTATTTTCATTTTGTTTGAAGTGGTCAATGTTTCAAATTTTAAGAGACAAAGTTTTCTCTTTCTTTTCTAATCTCACTATATACATTATATAT
This sequence comes from Macrotyloma uniflorum, assembly GCA_016859785.1. NCBI lineage: Eukaryota > Viridiplantae > Streptophyta > Magnoliopsida > Fabales > Fabaceae > Macrotyloma > Macrotyloma uniflorum. The sequence goes on from BDMB01000112.1 coordinate 499,827, forward strand.
TTCAATAGTCACATTTTAAATGTTAATTAAACAAAATTAAAATAAAAATTAAATATTTCTTTATTTTTTTAAATATTATAATTTATCCTCTTTTCTAAAAATATTTTCACTTCCTTAATATTCAATATATGTATTCTTTTAATTTTTTTGTATGTTATTTATTTTTTCATGTTTTAATTTATTATTTATATTTATTTCAACAGTATATATGATATATTTCAATAGTAACTTTTTAAAATCTAATTAAAAAAAATTAAAAGAAAAATTAAATATTTTTCTATTTTTTTAAAAGAATATTATAATTTTTCCTCTTCTCTCAAATCATCTCTATCTCCGCAATACTCAATATTTAGATCCCTTTAAATTTTTATATATGTTATTTATTTTTTCAACTTTCAATTTATTATTGATATTTATTTCAACAATGTATATTATATATTTTAAGTTTAATTATATGATTTATATAAATTTTATAAATTTGTAGGATCTTACGATTCGTGTTACGATATTCCGATTTACGATTTATATTTTCCTTGACGATCTTGAATAAAATCTCGATTTTGACTACCTTGCCTTTGACCACCAATGTCTTTCAGAAGCTCTGTGGCAAGCTGAGAATCACCAATATCTATTCTCAACTTGAGGGGGGCTCTTAGAAATATTTTTTTAATAGTACACTTTTCTCTTCGTTTTCTCTTTATCTCCATCTTTCTATTCATTTATATGTTCTTCCATCATGAAATTACAATTTGATTATGTCTGTGCGAGAAACTGCGGTTTGGTAGATACTATAAGTGGATCACAGCGACTCTGATATTAAGAGTGATATCTCTTGTCTTGAATTTATTTTAAGTGACAACTTTCCTCCACTTATCTTGTAACATTTCATCTCCCAATTGGTGGATATCATTCCATCACTCCCTAAGCTCCTCTTCTCTTGTTTTCTTCTTTATTTTTTCCTTAATTTTTAACTTCATATTTAATTAATTTATTGTTTTCTTCTTTATTTCTTCCTTAATTTTTAATTAATCTTTGTATGTTCAATGCACCTTATTTTGTTTTTACCTTTATGCATTTTCATTACTTAATAAAATAATTCTTGTAAAAAGAGTTATATTGATTTAGTCTTATAAAATCTAATTATGATTTTTTTTATTTATAAATTACGATATAGAAAAAAACAAATTTGGAAAGGATGAAAAATTGAAAGAAATTTTATATAAAATCTAATTCATAACTTATAATTAGGTATATAATTTTTTCTTATACATCAATGAGGTTACGCTACCACAAAAATAATTAATCCATCTTTTAAAAGAAAAAAAAAAAGAAAAAGTAAACCATATACAATAAAAAAAAAATTCCTAAAACTTAGGACGTAGTTTAACATAATAATAATAATAGTACTTTACTTTCGTCACTCTATTGTCATTTCCTTTATTTTCTATTTTTAAGAAATTAACAAATTAAAAAAAATATTTAAATTCTACAAAAACTAAATCAACATAAAAAAATTATAAAAATTATTTTAATAAATAAGATATTTTATAAGAAAAAATTATTATACATAAATAAAATTATAAAATATTATATCATGTTATTATAAATTTTGTAAACTAAAAATTTATAAAATTTATTTTAATATATTATTTATTTTATAGTAACTAAAAATATATTTTATTATATATTTATTTAGTAATTTTTTGAGATATGTTTGGATTAGGAAAAGAAATTTAAAAGAATGGAAAAAAAATAAAAAAATAAAAAAATAAAGAAAAAATGATATTATTTGAATTTAAAGGAAAGAAAATGGAAATAATTAAAAATTAAAATAATATTATTTATTATTAATAAATTTTTTAATTATTTTTAAAAAATTTTAAAATTTATTATTATTATAATAAAAAAATATATAATTTAATATTATTATTAATAATTACCTTAATATTTTAAATTTATTGTTATAATAAAAAATAAATATTATTTTTAGTATAATTTTTTAATTATTTTTAATTAATTATTATTATAATGAAGAAAAAAATATAAAAAAATATTATTTTAGTATTATTAATAATTTTTAATTATTTATAATATTATTTTTTTAATTTATTATTATATTAAAATAAAATTAAATAATTATTAATATTTTTATTTAATATTTATTATTAATAATTTTTTATTATAATATTATATTAATTATTTATTATTATAATAATATAAAAAATATATTAATAATTTTAATATATAATTATATGATTTATATAATTAATTTATATCCTTTCTCGTATTTCTTCGCAGATAAAAGTAAAATTTATTTTGAAATTTATGATTTTTAATTTTAGTTTTCATGTTTTTTTTACAAATCTTTTCTCGCTCGTCGGTAGAATCAAACACACCTTCAAAATTTAATTATATCAACAACATACTGATTTATTTATATTAAATTTTAACATAGATTTAAATATTTAAAAGTAATTAAGAATTTATACATACTCCTACTTTTTGCAGCTTTTTTTTGGCACAGACATATAGTAGCGAGTAAAGTGATTCCATATATTTTAGTTATATTTAAATAATTAAGGTCAGCAATAATTTTATAATTTATATATAATTATTATACAAATTTATAATTGTCATTGCAGGCAAAAAATGAGGAAAGTCCTCATCATAAGTATAAAAGTTAAGAGAAAACAAACGAAGAGAAAATGATTTGGAGAGAAGACAAGCTATTCTGAAGAAAGAATAAAAAAAGAGGAGAGAGATAAAGAAATGACAGATAAAAAACTAAAACAGAAGAAACGAGAGAAGAGAGAAGACAAAAGAGGACGTTGAAATTAAGAAAGGCCCAATCTGGCCAGCTAATCAAAATTACAGGCCGTACCGAATACGGAGTACGGAGTACGGAGCGCAGAAAGAAATTTACATTCACAGTTTAAAAGATATTATGATACGGTAATTTATTAAATATATTATATTTATATTCAATAATTATTATTTAATATCAAAATATCATATTTAGTAAAATTAAAATTTTTGATAAATATAATATTAAACATGGTTTTTGAATGTAAATATATTATACTAAACTAATTGAATATTTTCAATACATAATTTAGTGTTTAAAAGATATAATTTATTTTGTTAAATGTATGGTTATAATTAGTGTTATTCATAATCTTCTTTTTCTCTATTAAATCGAAAGTTTTTCTCAGAAAAAGCTCCTTGATAAAACAATTTCCCAAACAAATATAATCTCATTTTAATTATAGATTAGATTTTTTTTTATCAGATTTCGACTTCCGAAAAACACAATTCTAATTCGGAATTTGAACTTGATTTTCTTTATTGCTTTTAAGAAAACGTTTTTAAAAAATGTAATTAAATAATTTTTATGACATGTAAAAATATATATTTAAAAACTCCTTTCTAAAGATCTATTAATTAAAAAACTTAAAATTTGTTATTATTATTATTAAATTAAAAATTTTTATAACTTATTAATATCATTAATATTAAATTTAAGTAACAATAAAATTAATAATAAAACTTCATAAATTTTTTTATAAGATGTATGAAATTAATAATATATTACGTACCATACCTAAAATAACTACTTATTCTAATAAATTCAGTTCATGTATAAAATAGATAAATATAAATATTATTTTTATTATAGTTTTTTTAATTTTAGAGTTTATTAAAAATTTTACACATCTCAAACACATTCACAATCAAGACTGATGTCTTACAGAAGACGGTATGGATTTTGAATATCTAAGATTAACACGTGATGTGTACTCTAGAACCATGGGTTTAACCAGCCGACCACTGAGTCTTTTTCGTCTCACGATCATCCACAACACATCACCACACTCATCTCACATCAGGATAGTCTCACCAACTATCATGAAGACAATTGGCAAGACCTCCATAGATCTTCATCACATGACAATCTTAGTCTATGTGACTTAGAAAGTCATTAAAGTCTGGATATCATATAACATATCCCTAAATCCATATAAACTACATTACCAAAATCATACTCATTCACCAAATCAAGTTCCCTTCAATAGGAGCACAAAGGCCCCTCAATAGGAGCACAAAGGCCTCATGCAAACATAAATATCATTATTTAATTCCACATCTTATCTCTATCTCATGCCTCAAAACACAACAAATTCACTATTCTAGGACAGGGTCAATGCTCTCAGCGAAAATTATACATATTTAAATTCTACAAAATGACCATTTTGGTTCATTTGACTCAACCTCTTAATTAGCACTTTAGAGTACTCCCATAAGCCTAAAATCAGGACTTTACTTTTAAGAAATGATTGAGTCAATTGAGTCAATTGAGCCAAATTAACATTTTCACATAATTCAATTCAAATCAATTCCATCACAGTTCCAAGTCCGAATTAATTCACTGTACCATTAGCTTGACACAAATCAATTTAAAAATAAGAAAATTAGGTTCACATTATCAACAAATTCAGGTATAGCCGGCCAACACAACAACCATTCAAATGCCCTTATTTTCAATTCCCACAGTTTACTCATTAGATTTCCCGAAACCACTTTACCCAAATTTGTTACAGAATTCATTCTGATTTTCCTAGCAACATAATAGATTTCATTCCAAATTTACAAGCACACAGTGTAACACAAATCACATAATTGAACACAACATCATACTTGAAAATCTCATAAATCATTAAACAACCCTCAAATCTGGACAGAGTGCACATCATCACAAAATTTCATAATCTGACCCAAGGGAAAACATCCCAAAACAGCCACCAAACTCAAATTCATTTCTAATTCCTCTAATACTATAAGGATTAACTTAAAACTAACTTCCCTTACCTATTTTGGTTCAAAACTACCTTTGCACTCCACTCCACAGTGCAAAGTTCCAAGCGCTCTAACAAGTTATTTAAGCACTCAAATCAAAGTTTCAATCGGTTAAAAATGATCTACTTCTTGCAATCTTCAACTAGGTATTTTCGGATCTTAGAAAGGATGAAGAATGAGGGAGAAAGGTTAGAGAGAAAGTAGAGTGTTTAAAGAGAAAGAAGTGTTAAAGAGATAGTGATTTTAAAATAATAAAGATTGAAAGGTTTAATTTTTCTATTTATAATCATTTTTAAAATTTTACTAAATAATTTCACCATTCACCACTTAACTCACTTATCTAAAACTAACTTATATTGGGTCCTTACGTATTGTTATTATTATTACTCATTATAAAAATTAATAAATGTTGAATTTAAATTTTAAATATACTAAAAATATATTTTATGTTTTTATAATTTTAAATTAATTATTCTTAAAATAATTTTTAAAATTTAATTATAAATTTAAAATTGTTGGTTATTTATTATTATTACTATTTATTAAAAATGGATAATATTATAAGCATATTGATAAATAAATTCGAAGATTGAGAAGAAAAACTCTAGTTTATAAAATTTAAATTTAATGAGTAATGTTGAAAATATAGTTAAGTAGCTTACTATACAAATTATTGATCAAACTATTTAACAACCTCTTTTACAATGATGAGGATTGAACATATAAAAAATTGATATTGATATTTTGTTACGTGATCTTGAAAATGTTTATAAATTTAAGATTATCCTATCAATTAACAAAATGCGTATATAAAATTTGGATTATATCATTATTTTATAAATATGTATTCTTTTTCAAATTTAAATTATCTTCGTTGAACTTATATAAAGTTTAAACCTTAGAATCCATATATATTAGTTACTTTGATTCTCCTCAATTAAAATTTCTAACTCTACCTTTAATTATAATAAAAAATATGGTTGAATAAAAAAATGTTATCCAATTAGTAACTTTTTAAGACAATAGTTATAATAGATAACTAAAAATACAATTGATGACAATAATAATTAAAAAAAATATTATTTAATGAAAAGAAAATTTTAATTATTTATTATGAAAATTTTGATTTAGAACTTCAATTTCTTATTCATAAAACACATTATAATAAATTTTAAATAAATGTTACTCGTAATTTTATTAAACGTGACTATTTTAATTAAACAAGTCTTTACTATATTAATTTCATTATTAATATTGTTTAATCTTATGAACTAAAATAATAATTTTAAAAATTAAAAAATTAAAATATAAAAATTTTAATTAGAAAAAAAAATCATTTCCAAATTAGAAGAATAAAAACATATTTAAAGTTAAATTAATTTTAAACAAATATTATTTCACAATTTCATCTCTTATCATATTAATATTATTAGTAATACTTTATGAAATAAAATAATAATTCTAAAAATTAAATGATTAAAAAGTAAAAACATTTAATTAGAAAATTATAAGATTAAAAATATATTTAAATAAAAGAAAAATATTTTTGATAAAAAATGAAAGTAAAAAAAAAAAAAAGATAATTATTCCTTTTATTAAGTTTTAATAAAAAATAATTATATAAAATTTTTAACTGTTTACTTTCACTTCCTAGTGAAACTAAAAAAATCACATATTTCAATCAATATTTCATAACTAAATTTACTTCTTCTTTTATATATATAATTATATTCAGTCAAAGTTAATTGTAAATTACAAGAAATTTAAATGTTACAGTTAGTCATAAATCTGGTTAATCCAAACCCAAATTAATAATAATGCTAGGAACTAATAACAAACAACAATATCCAAATTCAGTTCCTCAATTACAACTTGTTCTTTTATTCCAAATCTTGAATATTCATAACATTTGTAAAGTGAAAAATTTAAAGTAGTTTAAATCATAATCGGTTGGATATAATTGACTTCAGGAAATACCATGGGCAAAGACCCAAAGACAACAAATCCTTCCAAATAGAAGATTTTCAAGAATGTGAATCATCACAAACAAAGAGATAAAAATATAATTAAATTATTGCACTTGTTGGTCCGCACTTTAGCAATAATAATAATAACTACAATCTAACCAAAAGATAAATGCTTATTTTCCTATAATTGAATGTTTTTCAAATATAAAATATATTTTAATTAAAATTTATATTAAAGAATAAATTAAAATATATATAACTGAGATCTAAAAATATATTTCAAAGTATTCTATCTTATTATCAAATCGTATTAGTAAATTTGGATTAAAACAAAATAAAACCTATCCGATAAATTAGATCTAACACATTACATTAAGCCCAAACAATTAAATCTGTTAGTTTAGAATCAATAATAAATATATATAATTTTTATAATTCTAAATTAATTATCTTATTAAAATTGTGTTATTGATTTAAGTTAGTTTATAAATGCTTTAAATGCTTTTTTGAATTAATAATAAAAACAAAACCATTTCTCCAACGTGGATACATTACTGAATCTTATTAAATTTTTTTGTTTTTGCATATTTATTTGTTGCTTTATAATCTAGGTGTTATTACTAACCAATAATAAAAATAAAAATAGAACCCTAAAATGCAATTAAAATAATTTAATGAGATGATAAGCATTAAATATAAAAGTATTAGGTTTTCTTACAAAGATTCTTGACAGAGTGGCTTTGATTATTGTCATTTTTTTTCTTTGACTTGGAAAAATCAATCACTGTCTTGCATTTGTCAATTCATTTGAATGGAACTGAAATTTACACACATGCTAAGTGTGTATATGAAAATTTGCCCATATGGATCCGATCTAGGATAAAATAAAATTTAAATTAATTCATTTTTATTGGTTTGGATTACTTTAAAATTCAAATTAAATTAGTTTAATAAAATATGAGTTGGTTCAATTCACATCAATTGGATTTAATTATTTAAATATACAAAATTTTATTTTAAGCAAGAAAATAATAATTTTATCTAAAAAGTTACACCTATTTCTGTTGAATAAACATTTCTATAATTTTTTTATGAAGAAAACATTAATTAACCTAAACTACATAATAAAAAAATTATAAAAAAATTATAAAATCTCATATATAATTATTAATAATAAGAAATATACATATTAATTTTATTTTGATTTATTGAATTCGTCAATACAAATCCGATATTATTAAATTTGATTGGATCAATTCAAACTCATCAACATATTTAGATATACTGGTGAAAAATATTTAATGTAAGCATTTTAAAATTTTTATTGTTCTAAACATATTGATGTCTTATTATCATGAAATTTAACTAAGTTTGTTTTCGTCTTAGTTTAAATAATTTTGTCTATACACGTTAAATATAAAAAAATTAATCAAATTTTTATCATAAATTTAAATTAAGTTATGAATTTTAACTTTTATATAATTCAGATATAAGTTATAAATTTAAAATACCGAAATTAATTTTAACTTAATAAAAGAATTTAATCATTTTATTTTATTTTAATTTTTTATAAGTATTTATTAAAATATTATCCAAATCAAGTCTTATTAACTAATTTTTTTTTATATATATATATATATATAAAATTAAAGAGAAGTCACATCCTCAAATTGATAAAAAAAATGTCAGGTAGTATTTGTTTAGATATTTATGATTTTTTGAGACAATTTTTTTATGTAAAATAATTTGATTTAAGTATAAATATTTGTAATATAATCAGATTAGATTCTTGTAACTGCTATTTTTTTTTCTTTTAAAAAAGATGTATCATAAAAAAATATGTGTACATAATTTTAAAATTATATTTTTTTATTAGAACTTAAAAGTTGGATAAACTTATTGTCCATTCAGATTAAATAAATATATTCCTAATTATATATTTATTAAATAAATTATTATGTAACATATATATTATATAATTATTATATTTAATAATATATTTTATTATAAGACTTTTAAACAAATGTATAAATTTTTTTTAATAATATTTTCATGGATTTCATTCTCTACGCAACTTAATATGTTTAATAGTTAAGAAAAATAAATAATTATATAACTTTAATTTTTAATATATGTAATTTATAATATGAATAAAAAATATTTATTTATTTCAATAGGTTGATTTGTTAAAAATCTCATATTTTTAGCTAATAATTTTTTATAAAAATCTAGTCCTTATATGTTCTTTAAAAAGAGTTTAATCTGGTTTATAAACTTAAAATAGACTAAACCATAGATCCTTGTTAAAGTTAATTTGTACAAGTTTATTCAATAAGATTCATAATACCACATTGTATAAAAGGACATAAAATAATTAAATTCAACAACCCTTGTCACCATCATCATCACCTTACAACAACATAAGAAAAAAATACTCTATCATTAACTTCATAAAAGTTGTCCCACAATAAAATCTTCATACAAAAAATTGTAATAATAGCTGGAATGAGTTTATTTGTTCATATATTCATTCCCACGGAAATCAAATGCATTGAAAATGGGGTAAAGTAAACCAATGTAAGAAGGAACCTTCAATCAATGTTCTTCTTCTCATATAACCAAACACTAAATAAACATATATATACAGAATAATACTGATACTAATCTTAGTACATGGCCATACTTTTTGGCCTAAGGTGTTCACCGACACGACATCACATGTTATCGATTTCAAATTTTTATTTTAAAAGAAAAACAAAAAAGATCATTAATAGCGGTACCTGTGAAAAGAGTTGACGAAAGTGATGTTCCTTTTGGGCCATGCCAAGTGCCAACATGTATATAATCATGAATTATTACTCCCCATCATGAACGAAGTTGCGTCTTTGTTCTTCTTGTTTCCACGCGCTTTCTATTCATTTTTATTATTTTTCTCTCATATTGGTCCCAACTTTTCCTTGACTCCACCAATCAATCTCTTCAAACCAAGACCCACTTCACAGATGACTTACCCTGTGATGCTTTAAGCATGAGAAAACATTAATGGGTTTGGTCTGCATTTAAACTAAGGTGGGTGGGAGAAAGTTGGTTCCTTTTTAGTTTCGGGACTTCTGGGTTTTGCTCCACTTTCATTGAAGGATGAGTGATCATTTGGGGTTTAAGTAATGTTTCGGAGACTCAGATGGTTTGTGGGTCTGAATCAGAAGCATTGGTCAACCAAAAGGTTGGTCAATGTTGAACATCAACAATCTGGCCCTGCAAGGCCAAACCAGTTGCCTGTGCTCGATGCTGTGCACGAGGTAGCAATTTACATTCATAGGTTTCATAATCTTGACCTCTTTGAACAAGGGTAAGCACTAAGCTCCACTTTCTGTAGCATTTTTCCCCCCTTATGATGCTCTTGTTGTTTTTTCAGTTATTCTTTTGTTGGTCTTTTATTCTTATTGTTGCACTGTAGATGGTACAAAATCAAGGTTACCATGAGATGGGAGGATGGTGGAGACTCCTATCCCGGGATTCCAGCGCGGGTTGTTCAGTATGAAGGTGTGACTTGTATTCCTAATCTCTTCAAGTGTTAGTGGTTGAGGGCAGCTATTTTCTGTAGTTTAGTTTGTAATAAGTTTTGCTGTACTAGATTAATTTACATTATTGAAGACAATTTCTGGTTCATTGAGATCCTGTGGCTGTGTCATCAAGGTTGTGTGTGTTAGATCTGGGCAAATACGTGTTCTTTACATTGAAATTACAGTTGGTATTTGACATGGTACTGTAAATAAGAAAAAGTAAAAGCAGCTAAGTGACTACAAAATGATGATAAAAATTCTTCTCCAGCTTCTATTCAATCATTTAGTGGAGTATATAGTTAGTACAAAGACAAACCATTAGTTCCCCGCACAAAAAGAAAGAATATAATGGAAAGATTTTATTATGTCAGGCCGTTATGCTTATTTTCCTACATGACAGCAAACATAAACTAATTTGATACTTCATCAAGCTAAAATGTCTTGATAGTAGCTGTACTTCTTTGTAACCTCTTTGGACCGTGATGATTGGGCTGGACTGCTAACAATTGCCTCCTCTAGAAAAGCCACCTTGTCCTCAAGGTGATAGATGTTGTTAGGGAACGGGAGTGGGTCTGGAAGTGAGGTGATTTGGAAGAGAGCTGAAGCAGGTCGGGGGGGATAAATGCAAGTTTGCATAAAAGGATACGGTAGGCCCAAATGAGTAAAACTCATGGTTAAGGATCCGTAATCGGTGGTTGCTGGACTGAGGCTCTTAAGCCAATTGACACCCAATACTATGTTTCTGCCACTAATAGGTAGGACATGGAGGTAACTAGAAGTGAATGTCCGTGGATGAGGAGCGGGACCTTCTAACAAAAATTATTGTAGTCCACAACAGAGCCATTCTTACCATGACTAGAAGGGTAGGCTTGGTGGCACAAGGCAGATTCAGAAAATCAGTGACCTTGATTTGAATCAAATTGTGTGTGCTTTCCCCCATTGATGAGGATGGAAATGCATGACCTGGTGATAGATCCATAGAGGCGAAATGTTTTTGGTGCTGGCATGCTGGATAAGGCATTGAAACTTATCAAAGGAGTGGTCTATTCTTCTATGGTCAGAGTAGAAGGAACTTTGAATAACAAAATCTGGTTAATGTATGTGCACCATTGTCGTCATCAACAAAGAATAAGAGGAGATGGTCTTTGCAATGATGGTCAGTGTGGTACTTATCCTCTCAGTAATAACATAGACCACGTTCACAATGAGAAGCCAACTCCTTTGGAGATGTTGAAGATATGATTTGATTAGGTTGAATTTAAATAGGAAAATAAGAAATATTTGCAAATATATTGAGATTTTATTTTATTTTGTTATCTTTGCATATGATTATAAATAGAACAATGTGTGTATGCTCATTACACATAATTCCTGTAATTCTACAAGAGATATATCCTTGAAACAAGGGTTCAATTGGGTCAAAAGAGCAAGTAGAGGAGATGTAAAGGATAATGGCATTGGAGTGGTATGGAAAGGGGTATGAGAGCTTCAAAGACGGTGGTTCACTTGGTCCTCTTGTAGCTTGGCAAGAGCCATACTTTATGTCATCGACATGGGTTGAATAGGTTGGACTTCGTGGTGAATTTCCTATAAGAGACAGACATAAAGCAACTCAAAAGGAACATTGGAGCTAACCCGACAATATAATTGACCAAAATCTCAAACTGGGTGAGGTATTCATTGATGGTGCCACACTGGTTAAGCTTGAATAGAGCTCCATTAGGATTACAATATTAAGACAGCAAAACGAGACTCCAGAGCTTGCATCATGCCTTGCCATGACATGAAGAAACCATTGTGAAAGTTTCATTGATACCAACTTAGGGTGGGGCCATCCATGTAGAAAGAAGCGATCTTAATGTATTCTTCATTAGGAATTCCCTAATAATAAAAAATAGTTGGACTTTGGAGATCCAACCCATAGGATCATGGCCATCGAATCGAGGAACCTCCATTTTGATATGGGACGATGTGATGATGGAGGTAAGGGGGGGAGAGAGGAAGCATCGGTCGAAATAGCAAATGAAGACAACCACACAAGGATAGAATCAATTTTGCGTGAGAGGTCTTGTTGGTTGTAGTGAGGGTGATTTGGTGTTGGGTAAGACAGTGTGCAGTGTCTTGAAGGCTGTCGGCAGCTGATTTACGCATATTGTGATTGGCCATGGCAGGCCAGATCACTTGATTGGGTATTGTAAATAAGAAAAGCTAAAAGCAGCTAAATGGCTACAAAATGATGATAAAATTCATTCTTCTCTAGCTTCTATTCAATCATTTAGAGGAATATATTCAGTACAGTGACAAATCATTGGTTCCCCGCACAATCATGTAACAAAAAAGAAAGAATATAATGGAAATATTTGATTTTGTCAGGCTGTTATGCTTATTTTCCTACATGGCAGCAAACATAAACTAATTTTATTATTCACCAAGCAAATTCTTGATAGTAGTTGGACTTCTTTGTAACCTCTTGGCTTGTGATGATTGGGCTGAATTGCTATCAGTATTACTTATCTTCTTGTCATGTATCAAGTTATAATAAGCTTGTGAATAAGTTTTTCTTACTAAATGAGGCATAAGTTGCCTGTAGTAAGTTTTCTTACTATATGTATGTATCATTGATACTAGTTTCCAGAGGTTGCAGAAATGATTTATTTAGCTAATCTTAAATATTTAATAACCAAGCTGTCAATATGTACAATAATTTTTTGTAGACTTGTGGCATTTGATATTTTAAAGCCTGAATAGTCATCCAAAACTACATGGATCATATAGAAGCCACATTTCTCCATTTAAGTGCATCGAAATACTTGACACTTACCATCCCCCAAACAATTAGTGACAGAAGTTGGGCTGAGGTAAACCAATGGATTACTTGCTTCTCTGCCCCCACAGAGGTGTGCAATGAAGGGTTTGTGAGTATGAAGTTTGTATGCTTATCTTTTTGTCTTTGATATTGTATATGAAATATGTGTGTCTATGTATCATGTGTGAATATGGGTGGCAGAGCCACATTCAACTTTCTTCTTTTCTTTGTCAAATAATATTTCCATTTATAGTTGTCTTTTATTGAAGTGAAGTTTGCTCCAGCTGCTTAGCAGTCAAAACTGTAGCCTGAGTCATTATTATTCATGAAGCTGTTTGCATGTTTTACCATGACAAGATATATATAAATGGGAAAACAAGGCTTATGATTAAAGCTTCTAAACGAAGGAACAAAACTTTCAAATGAAATGCATTTATTATAAACTTGAACTGGAAAAAACTACCTTCTCAAGCTGTAATGGATATTTTATTTGTATATTATTAAAAAGAACATTTGTTCATCTTAACCATTAAAAGTCTAAAATATGTTTGAGTAACTACTGAAAACTATGTTATTGCTTTCAATTTAAATTTAAGATTTTCTTATTAATGACTTCAAACATATATTTAGAATTTGAAATTGCATGTTTTTTGTAGATGATAGTTTTGATTTAAGAAGTAAGGCAAACAATTCACTTTAAACTCGACCTTTGGAGACAAACTTTGGAAACAAAGGGTTTTCACATAAGTAGTGTAATAAGAGAAAGTATATACCTGGTTTGTTTTACAAGAGGCAAGAGAAATAGGACTTGGAAGTTACAATGGGAAAAATGTCATGCAACAAATTCTAAGCTAAATATCTTTGACCTGTAATAGAAAACGAAGGAGAAATTAATCAGAATGTCACACAAAATATATAAGATGATTAAAATGGAGAAATACATTAGGGGTTGTTTGTGATTGCAAAGTACATACCAAGCTAAAAGGAAAATTTTATTGTACAACTATACGTCTGGTTATACTCTATGGTAGTGTGTTTTGGACTTTAAAGGAACAATATGGGAGAGAAGTGGTAGTAGTAGAAATGAAAATGTTAAGATAGATGTGTGGTTACATAGAAAGGAGATGATATGAAATGACTGCATTCAGGGAGATGTTGGTGTAGCACCAATTGAGTAAAAGATGATAAAAAATTATTAGGGAGGTATGAACTCGCATAAAGAAGGCTGCAGGAAACACAATGAGGTTACTGGAAAGATTTTGGTTCTGAAAGTAGTAGTTAGATTAGATTTTTTCCGTATGACAGTAATCTTCTTTGGGTATCAATGATTTGTCTTTAATGTGGTAGTTGCTGGAGATTTTGTATCGACTAGTAATATGATCAAAGTAGTGGATATAAGTAGGGGACAACCATTAGTCCATGAGCTTTTGAGGTTAAATTAGATATAAATCTAATTTTTAAGATATTAAGGTGTGTATCTTAGTGGTTGTTGTTGGGTTTATTGGGTCTCCCATCATGAGGTCGTTATCAAATCACTTAAATATGTTCAGTCTTGCAAACATTAATTTCAAATGTCCAGTCTTTGGTGTGAGGAGATGTGTGCTGGAAATAATATATTGACTTGTGATATAACAAAAGATAATGAATATAAATGAGAGCAACCCTCACTCCATGTGTTATTTTGTGGAGTTGAGTTAGACTTATACCTAAATTCTAAGACTAGTGATTTTCTTCAAAATAAGGGTCATTCAGGGTAGGTTCAAATATTGATATCTAATGAATTCTTTGTTGAGTGAATGATACGTTTCTAATTTTAGATTTCAGAAGACAAACTTATATCAAATGAACATCATATGTTATCTCTAATTGATAATATGGAATCAAACTCATTGAAGTTCTTCTACTGTCTGCCTATGTTTATATATAAATGTAGACTATAGAACCAAATAGGGCTTGAACTTCTCATAATTTGTTTTAATCATTGCCATAATTCTACCATTTTTCTTTTTTCTAGATTAAGTGTTCCAATGTTAATTTCTGTTGCCATATTCAGAAATAAGTTATCTGCAACTGAATGGATGCCTGTATGCAAAACAATTGAACTGACCAGTACTTGTACTTTATGTGTAGTTTTACTCAACTTTTGGTTTTCGTTGATTGTATTTAATACTTTCCTAATCTCTTTAAGCTTTAGTATTTTGAACCTATGTACACTTTCAGTATACATGAACATTGACAATCACAAGCTTGATATGCTGAATAATTATTTTGCCCTCTTAGTTTGTTCTATTGCATTATATTGTGTTTAAGTGTTCTAGTTAGTTTAAAACTTAGAATCCATCCTTTTTCTTTGAGCTGCAGCTCCTGAAGTGGGTTCTGACAATTTATGTAGAGTCTGGATGATTGATGATACAGACAACAGTTTTTCAACACCACCATTCCATATTAAATATGCTAGACAGGATGTATTTCTTTCCATCATGATCTCGTTCTACCTGTCTTTTGGTGAATGTGAGGTCAGTTTTTCTCACTATTTTTATGATTTACTGATATATCCCTTTAATGCATTTGTGTATGAAGTGGGGGAGGTTATTTTTTGTTGAAAAAACTAGTATAGAATAACAGCATATAGTGTTCAGATATTAACATGTTGAAAGTGTCATCCTATGTTGTGAACATCCTAATGCTGACTATATGTTCTTCTGACAAAATCATGCAAACTGAATTTTAAATTATTTAAAGATGTAGAATGCCCTGGCCACACCCAGTGTAAATTATAATGAATATGAACTAAGAACTATGAAAATACATGTACACACAATGCAACATAATTACACTACATGTAAGCAAGCAAATAAGCTTTAGTGTAATTACATATTGATTGTGTCAAAATCAATATTGAAAGCGGACCTAATTATGCACACTGATCAAAGTTGCTGATGATTGTACCTCGCTGCATATCATATGACACTGAATATTCACAATTTACCATGATATATGATAATGCCATTGGCACCTTTTCTTCCTCCTGTCCTCTTCATTCGATAAGCTGATGGCAAAGGCAATGAACTTTATAAAATAATTGCAAGAGTGGAAAGTTTTCAAGTCATGTCATTCCCTGATGAATTAGGTTGGGGAAGGAACACCTATATTTTTAAGGATGTCTCCTTATTACATTAACTATTGGATACAATTTTCTTCATGAGCTCATGATTATTTGAATGCATTTCTACATCTGTCGTGCTCAGGAATATGATACAGTTCTGCTTTCCTTTCATTATAATAATCTATAATTAAGGAAAACTGTTGCGACTTTCTGCTTTATTGATGTACACCCACTAGCGTAATTTATTTTTCTTCTTTCTGATAAGTTTTTGGCTATTGACTAACACAGGGACAATCCTCTTCTGTTATCTTGAAGTTTGAACTCATGCATGCTCCTATAATTGGAACTGGGTTAGTTAATAGTTCCCTTTCCCTTTCCCTAATTTGGTGCACTAGTTTACTAAACTTGTGATTTTTACTCAGATTTTATTGTTATGATCATGTGAATTTGAAGTTTTTGAACTCTGAAATTATTTCATCATTGTGCAGGCCTGAGTTACAAGGTTCAGTGGATGCATATGCTGCTTCAGTTCATGAATATAAGATCCCCCCTAAAGCTCTTAGGGGATTACATTCGTATTGTCCTGTTCATTTTGATGCTTTCCATGCTGTTCTTGTTGATACAAGCATTCACATCAGCCTACTAAAAGCTAGTCATCACACATCTCGACAGAAGGTATCCAGGTTTGTCGGACTTCCAGTTTTTGAAGTTCAAACTTATACTCTAGTAACCATTGCATCATCACTGTTGGAATATCATGAATATATCATCAGAATCAGTTAGTTCTCTATGCAGGGAGTAATCGTAGAAGTTGTTTCTTTGTTTGGTTAGGGTTATGTGTTATTGTATTAATGAACTTGGGCTAACACTACTTAGGTTATACGTAATTATTAGTCTAAATAGGATTGGAGACTAACTGCTTGGTTTTATACAACATTAAATCAAATCTAATCTCATTATTATTGATTAGTATAGCCATACTCTCTTCCCATTCACTATCTAAACCTTATAATTTTAGCAGCCATAATTTAATTATCTTTCTTTTACTTATTGTACATAATGTATTGTTTTATCTTTTGAATGATATGATTAGTTGAATTATACCAGTGATTCCAGAGGTTCAGAAGGTGCTTATGTTGAAGATTATGTTGGGTCAAACAAGGTATGATGTGTAGTGTATAGGTTACATCGCAAGATAACAATGCTTCTTGTTTTACGGTGTTTTAAAGTTGCAAAGTTGTGGTTCATATTATTGATAAGCTTAATTTTGTTCAGAAATCTCTTTGCCTACTATTGTAACGTATTCTTCTTCTGATTTTCAAAACTCATAAGGTTATCCTCATCAAAGCATTGATGGCTGCATATGATATCCTGCTTGAAGATTTGAGAAGAATAAGCACAGGCATTGGCAAAGCTATTGATTTGACTGAAAGTACTTTTGAATCAGATGCTATAGAATGGTTTGCTTCTACTCCACCAGCATGTTTGAAAAGTGTTGATGGTGAACCGTCACTTCAACTGTCTGACATGGCACATGTAATAAGTGCTGAGTTCAATGTGAACATTTCATTACTTGTTTTACCTTCTTTGTGTTTTAGACTATTTACCGACTTACAACTCTCATCTCTCCCTAAAACAGAAGTCTGCTCATTATGTCAATAATCTTACTGAGAAGTCAATTCAACCTTTTTCTTGGGATGATCATCTGTTGAGCTCTTTCCAGTCTCTAGGGAATCAGCTCTTATGTCTCTGGAACATATTTCTGAAATTCCACAGGTTTGTATATATAACTGTAGTGATTTCATGTCCAAATAATTATTTAATTTTTAATAGTAATGCTTCTACAGTTGTACATCCATTCTGATCATTATAGCATAATGAACTATTTTTCCTGGTCTTCTTTTGGTTTGAGTTTTACATTATTGTTTTTCCTACTTGTTTTTAGCCAAGCTTGAGCTTGTTTGACTGGCTAAGTAAGATTAGCTTGTCCATGACGATGCTGCTATTTGTCATAAATTTGTTGTACGTAATGTAAATGCATAGCTAGACTGTTATGTTGTGACAATGATGAACTATTTGAGCATAACATTTCAGAAGTATATTAAGGCAATAACATCTCTTTTTCGACCTTATCATTTTAACAGAGAAAACAAAACAAAAATACTGGAATTTCTGCAGAAGTCCTGGGTGATTGATCGCAGAACTGAATGGTCAATATGGATGGTCTACTCAAAGGTTGCAATGCCTCATCAAAATTTAAGCAATGGAGTTGAGGGGACATCGTTGTCCCATGGTATACATAGAAGTTCAATACTTACAAGGAGGTTTACTGAAGATGTAATAATCTATTATTTAATATTTATTAGTTCTGTTGTCATATGGATTTTCTTTACTGAGTCGTTTGCTTCGAATAAGTTATGCTCCTTTTTCTTCAATTCAGCCTATTCAAACTGCAACAATGCGTGCAGAGCTTCACAGGCGGGGAATAGCACAAATGAGGGTAAGCCAATGTTTTTTTTCGGAGTGCTTTGCGTATAGTTTCAGCTGACTGGAATTGATGATATATGCTAATCCCATGCAGATCAACAATCGGGCACTTCAAGACATGTTTATATTTGGAGATCCTCTGCTGGTTCCTATCATAATTGTAGAACACTTGGCAAACGTGTACCATTCTGCCAGTGTGAACTCAATCTTCAATCCTTTGGAGGATGAAGGGAGGCATATCCCAGAGAATGGATCCAGAGCCGCAAAGAAGTTGTGTGGTAGTAGTTCACAGCAAAATGAGCTTGTTTTGAGAATAGTTGTTTTTGTTCATGGGTTTCAGGTATGTTTCACATTCTTGCAGTCGCTTTTATCTCCTTGATCTGGGTTTTGTCTCCCTGTTTATTGTTCTTCTTGGCCTTCAATCTTTTAGTAGTTACAATTCACAGTACTTCTCTTTGAAACTGAAGCAGCAATTTATGTTCTGGGATAAAAAAATGGGAGAATTCAAAACTATGTTGTTCAAGCCTGATATAATAAAATATCATATGCAGGTTCTGTTTTCAAATCTTTTGCCCGAAACAGCATCAAATTGTGTCCATATTGGTAGTTTGTGAAGTTTTTTAACACTAAGGTTATATAGGCTCTTAAATGACTGAAGCTTAGAGAAACATCTTCTGAGTTTGTAGAGATAATGGTAGAGTCATAAGACAACCTTTGTGTGTATCAAACACAATAGAAGAAACACACACACACACACACACACATATATATATATATATATATATATATAAATGGAGGAGAAGTATTCTAATGTGGAAGGGACTCACTTGATGGAGAGATTGTTAGAGTTGACGTATGAGATGGAGCCCCCATATTGAAAGTTGAGCAACACATGAGTGAGAAAACCCCCACCAACTTAATGCCTTAAGGTTCAGGTTGAAGGTGGTGTCATCTTCTCTTATATAGTTGTGCTTGTGGCCTATTGGTGAATATCTCTTTGATATTACCCCATCTTGTAGATACCTATCACATAAATCATTGACATTAAGCTTGTATTAAATATAATCAATTCTAGGACTTCACAATGATTTGGTGAAGACATCTAAGTGGATCTCCTATTATAAGGATAGTCTACCCAATCTGAATTTGAATAACTCAACTCTAGTATGATTATTGTTTCCATATAACAATCCTTTACCCGAGGTACCTTTAATATACTTCAGAATACGAATGATTGCATTCTAATGTCTTTCACATGAAGAATTAAGAAACTGACTTAGTACACTGACTGCAAAAGAGATGTCAAGATAAGTATTCGTGAGGTAGTTCAATTTTTCAATCAATCTCTTGTATTTCTCAAGATCTGAAAGTGGCTCTCCTCAGCTAGGTAGAAGTTTAGCATTAGGATCCATGGGTGTCAATGAGCTTGGAATTCATTAGTCTAATCTCCGCTAAAATATCCAATGCATACTTCCTCAAAGAAATAATGATTCTATTTTTAGATTGTCCTACCTCAATCCCTAAGAAATATCTAAGAAATATTTGAGTTTGCCAAGGTGTTTTGTAAAAAATAATGACAAAGGTGTGCTTTTATCTATAAAATATCATGATAATCACTACCTATAAATATAGGTAGATTCATCCAACAATTGAGTGACGTTAAAATATCGAATGTTTAGCCTTGCTTCAAGTTATACCTAACAAGTAGATTCTCCTGGTAGTTGAGACCATATAAAGATTTATAGAGGCAACATACCAATCAAGACTCTCCTTGAGTAACAAATTCAGGAGATTGTTCTATATAAATTTTCTCTAGTAAATCACCATGAAGGAAGATATTTTTTTTTACATTTAACTAATAGAGGGGCCAATGACAAAAGAAAAACCATGGTTAGGAATAATTTGACAAAAGTCATCTTGGCAACTAGAGATCTCAAAATTTAGGGGAAAAAATATATTTCTTATTTCTTATGTTTTTCTCCTTACATGCATTAGATATATATACACGAACTTGTTGGCTATTTTAGGAAATAAGGGTAACCTATTCTAGGGGACAAATCCTTGAAATTGTGAGATTGTTATACTAGTAATAATAGCAAGATACAGTAAGTATAACAAATTAAAATAAAATAAGAATAATATCTAAAACTTCCTAAAATATATTTTGACACTCCCTCTCAAGCTAGAGTTTTCCAATCCCAGCTTGGATATAATTCTTTCAGAGTTACCGTTGTTCAACCCTTTGGTGAGTATCTCTACAAGTTGACCTTGAGTGGACACATGGGATGGAAATCAAGCCAATGTCAAACTTTTCTTTGATAAAATGTCTGTCCACCTCAATATGTTTAGTTCTATCATGTTGTACTAGATTGTGGGCTATACTAATTGCAGATTTGTTGTGACAATATAACCTCATAGATTCATCTCACTAAATTTGATCACGGACGAGCGAATACTCTTTGGGAAGTACAAGTGAAGTCATCCACATAAAGAAGGTTTGACATTGCTCTATTTCCTTGGCAAGAGTGAAAGCAAGAGACAATAGTTCATTGAAATCATGGAAAAGATTATGAACTTTGCCCTAGTACTTAGTCATATAAAGCTATCAATGCATCTCAGAGTGATGACAATCAAGAGATTTTGAAAATGTCTTAGAGACATTAAGTATCATTTGTATACAGACAGCAACCAAGCTTGTTCCCAAACCCTAGAACATGTCTCATGGGCACGAAATGTTTCTTTAAGGGAAAGATGAATAATTGACTTAATGACACTACAAGTTTGAGCATTAACTTTGGACCAACAAGGGTGGTTGCCCCTTAAGCTAGAGCTTGAGATTCGAGACCCAGGTGTCATAATTAGTTCCATCTACCTTGTAAATGTAGAGGAGGACATTAACATAGTTAGTAAAAATGGAAGAATCAAACCTAGTAGCAGCGGGGAAGGCCATGGGTTCGCAAAGAGAGAAAACAACTATAGGAGTGAGAAAGTATGCTTGAAAGGTGAGAGGTGTAAAATGAGCTCCAATTACAATGGAGGATACAAATTTGGACAAGGGACATCAAGGTGAGTCCAATGCTGATGAGCCTATTTGAAAGGTGGTCGAATGCACCACCAAGCACTACAGCCAATGATTGGGAGAGAGAAGTTCTACAACGGAGGGTGACATGTGTGATTGCTTTGTTCGTGCAGGACCAATGGTGCACCGCTCATCCAGCTGGGGCAACTCTGAATTGGGTCAATGGTCAGAAAGATGACGACAAAAATGGTGGAAACAGTGGAAAAATGAAGAAAAACAGTTGAAAAAAAAGGTACAATGAAGAGGAAGGCGTGAAATCAGAATGAGACATGATTTATTTCAGGACAATAGTTAGCACTGATGAACATTGGATCTACCGAGTAGGCACATATCTGAGTTAGGATGTAGATACCATGTAGAAATAAATGGTAGATAGTCATAAGATGAAATCTCTATATGTCACACTCAATAGTTAATGTGGATTTTTCCGTTTAGCCTGATTTTTGTATTATGTTTCCTTTTTCCTTGTTTCATGATTTTAACATAAACTAATTTCTTGTATAAAAGAAACTGAGTATGTACAGTACTTGTTAAGCTACCTGGAGTTCTGCTCTAATGTGTTGCTTGTATCAGTTTTGTTGGTTACTATTATTTGTTTTTGTCTTGTTTATCATTTTGTTCCCATTAATAGATGATTAGACTAAGTGTGCTCCTCATGACTCAAACTTCACAGGGAAATCATTTTGACTTACGGCTTGTTCGAAACCAATGGCTTTTAATAGACCCCAAGATACAATTTCTAATGTCAGAGGCAAATGAAGATAAAACATCTGGAGACTTCAGAGAAATGGGGTCACGGCTTGCCCAGGAAGTGATCTCCTTCCTGAAAAAGAAGATGGATAAAGCTTCAAGAAGTGGAAACTTGAAGGATATCAAGCTTAGCTTTGTTGGTCATTCTATTGGGAATCTCATTATCAGGACAGCCTTAACAGGTATATATGCATAATTATTTTAAGGACACTACTATTCACAAATTAATCTAGGGAAAGTAATGTATTTTTTCTTAAATAATTCCAGAGAGCATCATGGAGCCATATCTAAGATACTTGCAGACATATGTCTCCATATCTGGTCCGCATTTGGGTTATATGTATAGTTCGAACTCTTTATTCAATTCAGGGTTGTGGATATTGAAGAAGCTCAAGGGCACACAATGTATTCACCAACTTACATTTACAGATGACCCTGATCTTGAGAATACTTTCATCTACAATCTTTCCAAGGTATTGAGTGCATAATATTTTGCTCTTGATTATAAGTTGTCTGATCCCTAACTTATCTACGACTCCTTTTCCGTAATTGTGAAATCAATGTGTTTTAAGGGAGTTAATTATTGGAGAAGTGAAGGGCTACAGGGATGTTTTGTTCATATTCGTTTGCTATATTTTAATGAAGCGAAAATAGGGACACAAGTGCTATTGGTCTTACTGTTCATTATTGTCTACAGGAGAAGACATTGGCTAACTTCCGGAATGTGCTTCTTTTGTCCTCACCTCAGGTAACCTTTATATGCTTATTATGGGAATCATCATGGTTTATTAGAAGAACTTTCTCCTTACATTATTTTAAAATATCCTGCATTCCAATGCCCGATCATTCCTAAAAGGTAAGATGTAGCAAAAGATTGTACCTTATGTACTGATTAATTAGAGAAGAATGGGTAGAAATCTACGCTAACATTCATTAGGATTCATGCTAATAATGATATCATGACTGTTTAATCACACTCTTCTCTTCTGCAAGTGTCTTCTATCTCTTGAAATTACTTTTGTTGATTCATGATAAGGGTGCTGTGCAAATAATAGTATCTTGTTATATAGTTCAATGCTTTACAAACTAGGGTTTTTCTTCTTTATAAGCTTTAACCTGGCTACAGTTTTCCTTTATTATTTCAAGTATATCATAAGGATTCCTTCTTGTTACATGTCAGGATGGCTATGTTCCATACCATTCTGCCAGAATAGAACAATGTCCAGCGTCTTCTTTGGATTTCTCTAGAAGAGGGAAAATCTTCATGGAGATGCTGAATAATTGCTTGGACCAAATCCGAGCCTGCTCTGGTGTGGTCATGCGCTGTGACATCAACTTCAACACCTCTTCCTATGGCAGGAACTTAAACACACTTATTGGACGGACAGCTCATATTGAGTTCTTGGAATCTGACATTTTTGCAAAGGTCATAATGTGGTCTTTCCCAGAGCTGTTTAGATAGTAAAGTAGTAATCTACTTGGAATTCAAGCAACCTTGTTGATTTAGATAGACAGTGAAGTTGAGACAAACTTCAAGAACATTGGAACTGAAAGCATGGGATTGTAATAAAAACAGCTCAGAGATGCCAATTTAAAGTCCATCAAGGACCCAACTCCATGAGTTAGTACGCATCCAACACCATCTTCGCGGCAAGACAAAATGATAAATCTGATCCCTCCCAAAATTTGGGGTGGGAAAGTAGAGGAATTTTCAGAGCAGCAAACGTGCATGGGACCTTGGCCATTGTAACATACTTTTTTTTATGTAGTTATATAGTTGTGGTTGGGGATACAGCCTTTTTTGGCTAATAGGTGTAGGATATGTACAAAAAAAGAATCATGAGTTTACCTTGTCTATTTAAGTTTATAGAGGTCGTTAGTTCTGTAGGCTTGGTAACCTAAAGAAAATGTTGTACACTAACAGATGATATTCAAAGAATTTCCTAGAGAACTTCCATCCTTTTACTTTAGAAAACACTTTCTGGTATTGTGGTACCTTTTTTAACCCCGTCCTTTCAATTGTCTACTGTTTTAGTGCCGAACTGATCTCTTCCTCATTCCAGAAGCAGAAATAGAATCCATGTAGTTTACATATTACTAGGCTCATTATTTAGTATGCAGATTACTAGATTCAATTCTCTTTCCTAGGTTCCTTATGCATGTTCAATTCATATATTGCTACATTAATGTGCAGATTAAATATTTAAGTATATCTTACTGTACAGATATTACCAGTTCGATTTGTTCATATTTCTGTACTTGTATGTGCCGATCAAACATACCTTACTATTTAGATTCAATGTCATACAAGTTAAGAGTTCAGTTCTTCACTGAATAATTCATCCAAACTAAATCCTTCTTATCAGATATATGCGTAATATCTGAACAGTTTGACTAGAAATGCGATTTATTTAATGGCGCACTGCATCATGTGACAAGGGAGTAAGTGGAAAAGCAGAAACTGAACTTCTGCTGCATTGTTGCAGTTTCTAATAACACCAAGGTAGATATTAAATGTACTACGTTCTACCAGCGCATTTGTTGGTACGATTGGCTTAATAAAGGATAGTCTAAGCTCTTAGCCTCAAGTACCCTTAGTACAGAAAAACAAAAACAGCTATTTACTTTTCTCAAGTCTAGAAATATTACAGGAAATTAATAATATTCTGAAAAGTATACTAAAGTTATGTTTGGACATGTTTTTCAATAAACATCTTTAAAAGAAAAAAAAAAAAGCATATCCATAAACTAAAATTAGTTTATTTATAACTTAAAAATAAATTTTTTAAAAAACATAATAAAAATTAATTATACGTAAATTCATTTTAGTTAATAAAAAAACTTTTCTACTCTCTTAAAGGTATTTATGAAAGACATTTGTTAAAATATACCTGAAATAGTTCCTAAAATCACAAATGTACTAACAAACATTCTAAGTTTACTGTATCAGCTGACTCAAATTCTGCTTGGCCCCATCAATGTCTCTTCATTCTAAGTTTCTTTTCAATGTAAGTTGTCCCTATTTCAGGGAAAGAGATTGTAAGAAGAAAATGGATAATTTCTCCCTACTCCACTGCCCAATTTTTGGGTACAAAAGTAATAATAAAATTTGAACTAATAATCTCATACATCCATCCAATTGAAACTCCCTTCATTAGTCCCTTGTCAATGTTCTCTATCAAAAAGATATACTTCAAGGTATTATAGTCTTCCAACTGAAGTTCCACCTACTGCATTAAAATTACTTCATACAAGTGCAACAAAAATGCCATTTTATATAATTAAGCAGAGAAACTATGAACTATTTAATACGTAACCTGACCATTCTTGTTTTTTTTTTTTTTTTACATAAGTACTGAGATTAATACAATGCATTACAAGAGTGCTGAAAGATTTATCTGCTTATCTTGCCGAAACATTCCTCCTCTCAAAAAAAGATGGTAAGATGTAAAAAAATGTACACGCTCCGCAAATTTGTACATCTGATAGCTCATCAACAACCCACCATTTTCATTGCTCAGTATGGCTTGACGTGCCAAGGTAATCAAGCCCCTCAGTTCGACATGTCATTATCTTCCGGAAAACCTCTCTCACTTGGCGCTCCAACGGATCCAACCCATTTCTAAAAGCTTCACAAACTCTCATTAGCTCCATCACATCGCGATCAACTTCTGCTTTCTGGTCATCTGCCAGTGGAAACTGCCCCGAATCTATCAGGTCGGTCAAGCGGCGGCTGCTTGTCTCAACTTGATATATCTCCTTCAACAAGCCATTTGAGTTTCGACGCTCTCGCTTCTTTGACTCCTCTGTGATCCGTTCATGAAGTGCAGTAACTGGAGTACTCCAGGATAATTGCCGTGGGACTGAAAAATGAATGCTTAGACCCCTATCTTGACATGGAATAGCTGCAACAAGGGTCCACAGAACTATCAGGAGAATACAGTTCATTGTATAAACAGGAATGGCAAGCCTGTTTGTGGCAGCAATCTCAGTAGCACGGGGTGGAACAAGGTTATTCGCAATGGACTGTAGCTGCTTGGCTGCTGACCAGGACCGAGAGACACTCCACGAATGCGATCTTGAATGCCCTGTTGAGGAGTGATGATCCTTGCTAGAGTTATGTCGCCCAAAAGACCTATTACGCTGAGAAAAAACTGATCCAGATTCTTTCTCATCAAGCATTGCCAATGCTAAATCCATCAGTGCCTTTCTTGCCCTCCGGAACTGGCCTTCTGTTAAAGCTCTCTTACTTGAACCTAAGGCACAGAAGACAATTTCCAGATGCTTTTGCCATGTGCGAATCTTCTCAATCCCGTCTCTGCTTGCATTACAAATGTCAAGAGCCTTCACTGATCTCTCAAAGAATTCAGAAACCATGCGATCCAGCGGGGATTTTGTGACCTGCTCTTTGTTATTCAACAGAATGGCTCTGAATTCCTCTTGGCAGACAATAAACGCACTGAGGACCTTCTGGATCCAATTAATTGAGAGAAATTCCTCATCACTAGCCTCAGAAAGGTCTTGAAACCTATCTGTAACACGCTTTTGAAATGATCCAAGCTCTAAATTACAGGAATCGGATTCATGGCTTGCTTCCACAGAATGAACTTGCTCCTGCCTGACACCAAATATTGAACGACCAAACGAAGACAACGAAGAAGAAGAGCCCTGATTTTCAGGCATTGTTACAGGGTCACAGCCTTCAGCAAAAGTCCCACTCAAAATCCCCAATTAATAGAGCCAGAACCACAAAGATCACATGAAACCCCTCAAAAACAACTGCATTGAATTTCCCTGTTTCAGTTTCACTTCCGATAAGTTACTGAATCCAAGGAATTCAAAATATCCTCAACAGTCTAACAAAATAAACAAAAAATATCTAATTCACAACCTTACGACTATCAAAACATCGATTAATTGAACACATAAACCAAACTCCAATACTCCAATCGAAACCCAAATCTTAAAAGATCTCAACTTTCAATAACATGACATGCATCCCTTCAAATTCAAAAACTAGGAAAACTCAAATAAAAGTCAAACCTTGATCTCTAACCCATATACCCATATGCTCAAACAATCTTAAAAAAATGTTGGGTTTCTTTGAACATGACCATCGTTTGAAAAAACAATTAAAAATGAAGTGCAAGAGCTTGTAACTTGTAAGAAGGCTTAAAGTAAAATAGAGAATAAAGGAGGTACCTCTGAACTTGAGAAGTTTAGAACCGAGAGAAGAAAACCATTGGAAATTGTAGGGGTAAAAGAGTGATCAAGAAAGCGTAGAAGCTACGAAATGGGAAATGGGAAATCCCCAAACCCTAGCGAAGGACCAAAGCCAGGGCTTTGGTTTACGCCAGTTCAGGGGAAGCAAAAGCGATGTAGTTGGAATATTATTATTGTGGAGAGTTCTGACAGGACAACGTTTTTTTAAGGTTATTTAGAAAAATATAAGAATCGACAAAACTTTTGTCTGGTGATCATGCTTATACTTATAAATAAAATTAAAATTAAAATTACAATACATTTATGTGTTTTTAAATAATTCCCTGCAGAAGACGTTGTCCCTTTTAAATGGTGTAAGAAAAATCATTTGGTATTAAAATTCTATGATTGCTATTTGAGCTTTTAAACTTAAATATAAGTGAAAAAATTAAACTTATACTAATTATGAAAGTGAATTGAAATCATTTAAATTTCTTAATCTTAAGTTTAAATTATTTTTTAAATACTATTTATTAAAATTTGATACCATGAATGATTTTTTTTAAAAAAATTGAATAATCATCAATTAAAGGATATTTTAAGAATGATATATTAAATAATGTGAAATTAATTAAATTTATTTACATATAAGACCATTATAAATTATATTTTCTCTACTTATTGTTATTAATTTTTTTAAATTTTATACATCTAAAATAAGAAATAAAATATTTTTTTATTCTGATATAATAATGTTTTATTTTTTTAACTATTTTAATTTTTATTTTATAATAAATGCATAGGAAGCTCTATTGTCACTCCTCATTCTTCTATTGTCATTCTTTTTTATCCACCTTTTTTCTATTTTCCTAAAATACCCTTATTTAATTTGTTGTCTATTGCAACTCCCACTCAAACTATCCCACTCCCATGGTTACATTTCTTTTCAACCCTAAATTCATTTTAGTGCTAAAATTCTTCTCTGCATCAACTATTTTTACCAAAACTCTTCTTCTCCTTACTGTTACTCTCTTATGTTATGGAAGAAGATGAAGCTCATATTACCAATGAAAACATGGATTCACATGACGTTGAACCTCCTAATTCAATAGAAAGCTTTGAAGTAGAGATGAATTCATATTTTCAAATGATTGTCTCAGGTTTGATTTTTTTTTTTTTTTGTTACTAATTTTCTTTACCCTTACTGTAATTTATTCTTTTAAAGAAATCCCAAATTTTTACTTGTGCCTTTATCTTGCAAATTGCAATTTCTATATTAGAAATGGGGATTTATGGTTCAGTTAATTGCATACAAGTTAAAGGATTGATGTTAATCAATAACGTGTACCTTGCTTTTTAGTGATCTATGTACCTTGCTTGTTCCATGTCAATTGATTGATTACTTCCTATTTCTTGTAGTTATATCACTCAATTGATTTAGTTAGCAACATATTAGTAGACAATTTAGTTTGTTGGTTGCATTTTCATTCAGTTAACTGCATATAAGCACTAATACAATTGTATATATAAGACCTTGATCTGTTAGCTGCATTTTCAAATTTTTTTTCTTTTTTAAAATTTTTGTAGGAACTTATTCAGAAGGTTTATTGAAAAATAATTATCTTCAACTTCTTGAGAAAACTTATAATACCAGAGAAGAGCTTGTCGAGAGTGTCCGTGGTATTGCTTTCTCTTTAGGATGTGTAACAACAATAAAGAGATCTAAGAAATATGCGTATGTCATTATTGGATGTGATAGAGGAGGCACTTATAGAAATAGAATTAATGTTCCCTTAGATCAGAGGAAGAGAAAAACTGCATCTCGTCTCACCAATTGCCCTTTTGAGATTTGTGGAAAGAAGAAAAAAAAGAGATAGTGCTTGGAGGGTTGAGATAAAAAATGTATCACACAATCATGAATTATCTAATGATATCTCAGGACATCCATATGCTCGTCGCTTTTCAGAAGAAGAAATAACAAGAATCAAAGAAATGATCATGTCTAGTATACCTCCACGACAAATTCTGACTTCACTTCGTTTGAAGAACACAAATCTTCGATCAATAGCAATAACTCTCTATAATACTAGAGCTAAAATTATTAGGGAGAGCCTAGCTGGTCGTACTATGATTGAAGCACTGGTGGAAGAGCTTGGAAGTGGTGGTTTCTTCTATGAAATTGAATATAACCAAAAAGGTCGTTTGACTCATGTATTTTTTGCTCATACAATTTCTATCACATTATCAAAAAGTTACCCAAATGTATTTGCGATGGACTGCACTTACAAGACCAATAGGCATAAAATGCCTCTACTGGATATAATAAGAGTCACTAGTTTTAACACGTCATTCTACTCATGTTTTGCCTTTTTGGAAAGGGAAGAGGAAAAAGACTATGTTTGGGCACTAACTATGTTAAAAAAAATGTTGGAAATC
Organism: Macrotyloma uniflorum; assembly: GCA_016859785.1. Lineage (NCBI taxonomy): Eukaryota > Viridiplantae > Streptophyta > Magnoliopsida > Fabales > Fabaceae > Macrotyloma > Macrotyloma uniflorum. Next base: position 530,077 of record BDMB01000112.1, read on the forward strand.
GATAATCATCCACTGGTTATTGTTTCAGATCGAGAGTTGTCCCTAATGAATGCAATAAAAGTTGTCTTCCCAAATACTGCTAATGTTTTATGTGTTTGGCATGTTGAGAAGAACATTCTTGCTAATTGCAAGCGTCATTTTGCAAAGGAAGATGATTGGGAATTGTTTCTTTCATCTTGGACATCTTTGATTGAATCTCCAAATGTGGAATCATTTTATGAAGGTTGGAAGAGGTTTGCAAATCAATATATGGAATATCCTCAAGTTCTTAATTATATTTATAGCACTTGGCTTCCACAAAGGAAAAGTTTGTAAGTGCTTGGACAGAGAAGTATACTCATTTTAGGAATCGTGTTACTTCAAGAGCCAAGGGTGCTCATGCAACTTTAAAAAGATACCTTCAAGTTTCCACATGTGATCTTCGTACCATAAAAGATAAAATGTGCAATGCAATTGAAACCAGTTTCAAGAGATAAAAGCCCAATCTTATAGTGAGAGGATTCATGTGCCACATAAATTCTGTATCCCCTATTTTCAAAATTTGGTTACTTGTGTATCTATGTTTGCCTTGGAGAAGCTCTTCAAGCAATATGAATTGGTATTTTCTGAGGATCTCTCAACAGTATGTAAAGGTCATTTTTCTAAGACAATGGGTCTTCCTTGTGCACATAAGATTAAGGAGGAGAAAAAAGAAACTTTGGAAATTAATGATATACATCCACAATGGAGAATTGATGACAAATCATTTTCTAAGCTTGGTGAGGAGCAAGATGAAGAAGAACGATGGGGAAAACTTGTTGAAGGATTGGATTCAAAGTATAAAATATTGTCTCATAGTCAAAAAGAAAATGTACAAAAGCAACTTAGTCAATTTGTATTTGCCTCTAGTCCTTTAATTCTTGAGCCTCATGTTCAATCTCATAAAGGGAGAAAAAAAGGTTCAACTTCTACCAAGCGTGAGCCATCAGCATTTGAAAGAGAAGAAAATGTGAAAAAATGTAGTTTATGTAAAGATAGTGGCCACAATTGCCGCATTTGTCCAAAAAGAACTAAGCATGTTACATCTTCTTTAGTTTTTAGGTAAATTGTTGTCTTACATATTGAATAATGATTAATTGAATGTTTCGTACCTGAATGTAAATGTTTGATGATTAAACTTAAGAGACATTTAACTTGCATTTTTAATTCTCTTTTGGATTGCAGCCAGGATTGCACAGGCCCACAGGGGGAAGCTTAAATATTCTTATCCTAGTCGAAGCTTTCGATAAATTGCATATGATTTTGTTATCAATTACTTATTTTTGTTTGTCATGTAGTCCTGATGAGAAATTTTATTTTGGGGATTTAATGTTTTTTTTTTTTGACTTGTTCTTGATGAGTTTATACATATTATGTCTATTTTGGAGAGAAAACAAATTTGACACAGATAACATATATATGAAGGATGCAGTGCTGTGATATTGTTGTCATTTTTTTTTACAGTGATATTATTGTGTTTATTAATTAGTATGAGACCAACATATATTTGCGAAGGAAAAAAAAGATGATCGTGATGGTGTGACTGACTATGATCTGGGAAGGAGGACAAGGCAGTACTTGGTGGTGGATTTCTTTTGGAATGTACAAGCGTCGTTATTTCATAGGGAAAGTGGAGTGTTTATAGAAACAATTGTTATATTAATTTATTTTTAAGAAAAAGAATGTGGGAGTTGCAATAGACAACAAATTAAATAAGAGTATTTTAGGAAAATAGAAAAAAGGTGGGTAAAAAGGAGTGGCAATAGAAGAATGAGGAGTGGCAATAGAGTCTCCCAAATTAATTTTATTATATAAAATTTAAATTTATGTATATTTTATTTTTCTATCAATTGATTAATAAATTATTAATGATGTTATAAATTGACTAATGGGAAATGATTTCCAATGAAAATATGAAAAGAAAAAAGTTTCAATGTAAACAATGAAGATATCACTTCCAACCTTATAATGATAATGATAGAATGAAGCTATTGATTTTGTGTTTGAATTTGAGTTTAAGTTATAATTTGAGTATTAAAAATATTATAATTGGTTTTCTTTCCTTGATCTTGCATAGATTGATTTAATAGAGAATTTACTTAAAAGTATTTTAACCTTATTTAATAAGTGTAATATTTTTTTAACGAATTACAAATATTTTTAATATGTTTAAATATTTTTTAAGTTTGTTGGATTAAGAACATGTTTATCCATTAATTTCATTTAAATATTTTAAATTTTGGAAAATTATTATTTTAATCTATTAAACAACTATTAAAGATTAAAATCACTTAAAATATTCATTTTAGTGATTTAACATATTAAAAATATATTTTAAAAAATTAATTTGTTTATATAAGACACTAAATTGGGTTTTAATGGATTCAAATAATTTTTAATTCATAATTTATATAAATGGATTATCTCATTGTGTATAATTAATTGAAAAATAAATAAGTTATTTCAAACACTTAAGAAGTTATACATTTTAAAAAATATTTAACTTAATTATGTTACAAAATCATTTACATTAACATTAAAGATTGAGTTAATAACATTGTGAATCACTTTTATATTTATTTTTTTATATTGTGTCAAACTTTATTTAAACGATGTTGTTCCTTCTTTTTAGTTTTGAATGTTTAGTTAGGGTGGTCAAAATATTGATGGGATAGAATTTCACAAATAGTAGTAGAAAATTTTGTAAGTTTCAATATTTTGATTTTTTTAATTTTCGTTAGGGTTATTAAAAGGGTGCTTATAATAGGTTTAGGGTTTATATTTTACAAGTATTATATTTAGATCTTGTAGTATTTAATATCTTGTTTGTTTTTGTAATTTTTCTTGTTTTTTTAAAGGGGTTTGTTGTAAAACTTAAAGAGTAACTAGACATACCTAATTAAGAAAATCAACAACTAGATGTAACTCTCCTGAAAATATGAACCAATATAATTCTCTATATTCTTCTTTTTTTTCTCTATCTCTTACATCATAATTTCTACATCTTATTATCTTGTTCATAATATAATAAGAAACATTAATTTTACCTCATAAACTCAAATTTTAAATATAGATATCTTGATTTAAAGAAATTACTCATTCAATTATGAAAATTTTTATAGTTGAATTTAGTCTTTTATCTTGAACTCAATTGTTTATTCTATCCATGTTTAAGTTATTAATTAACCAATAATGATAAATTTTTTTACTCTAATATAGGTTTGAAATGAAATTAAAATAGAGAATGATTGACAAATGAAAATAAATATGAAATATAAATTTATATACAAAATTTATTAAAATAATAATTTGTAGACTTTATATTATTTTTTATGATAACTTTCTTATTTTGGATTTTTGGAAAAAAAATACCATTAATTATTCAATTATTTAAAATTATTATTTTAATTTGTAAGATTAGATAATGTTAGTAAGAAGGTTAATATGACAAAGATTTATTTAATTATAATTTATCACGTCAAATAAAATTGTAAGTTAATATTTATTTAAAATTAATTTAGGCTTAAATATGTTTTTAATTATTTAATTTGGAAGTATTTTTTATTTTGGTTTTCTAATTAAAATTTGTTACTTTTTAGTCTTTCAATTATTTTAAATTATTATTTTAGTCCTTAAGATTAAATTATGTTAGTAGCGATACTAATGTGATAACGATTGTTAATCAGAACTATAAGTTAATATCTTTAAAATTTAATTTTTGTATTGTGGTTTATGAACGAGAATTTGAAACTCTAAATCAAATATTTCATAACAAGTGATTGGATGACGATTCCTCAAACTATCATTACTACCAACTGATACATTGGTAGCCATTAGGTGTAAAAGACACTGATTGGATGATGCTTCCTTCAACCATTGTTACCATGTAAAATTCCCAATTTTTGAGAAAAAAAAATGTATAATAAATATATATATATATATATTCTGTAACTTAATTATTTAGTTAAATAATTATAATTGGGTTTACAAGATAAAATAAAATATTTTCTGAAATAAAATATTGGATTAGTGGTTATAAATAGATATTGTGAAATTATCAATATTTTATCAGATATTATCAGATTATTATTATTTTAAAATATATGAAATTATTATAAAAGATATATTAGAAGATTATTAATATATTAAAGATATTGTGAGATTATTGATAAAAGATAATTTTTTTAATATTTGGAAAGATATTATTAATCGAATCTGTTCTTCAAAAGCCCGACTTTACCTATATAAATAGGCGTCAGACTCTCTCTATTTTTCATTCTAAATTTTCCAAACCTTTGAGAAAAGTCTCAAAGGAGACGACTAGGGGTAATACGTGAGGAATTAGGAGCATAGCGTCTCGAGGCGTCACGAAGTGTAGCATACAAGACATCTTTATTCGAGGTAAGAGGGAGAGTGGGAAATGTCTCACATATGGGATGCTTATGAGGATTTTGGGTAGAGAGGCAACCCCTAAGCCTCATAGGATTGTTTATTTTGAGGCAACCATAAGTCCTCATAATGATTTTGAGGGAATTATGCTTTCATGGTATTTTGGGGTATTGATAAAATTTATTCTATAAAAGTTGTTGTGTTTATAAATTGTTGTTTTTATAAATTATTATGAGTTGTTGTGTTTATAAATTATTATAAGTTGTTGTTTTTATTTCAAGTTGTTGTCTTTGTGTATATATAAAAAAGGTATATAGGCTGGAAACCAGTTGTTAACAGCCCTTCGTTTGAAGGTCTAAGATGCATTCTGGTATAACAACGCCACGTACCACTTTTCTTACTCATAGTTTTCTTCTTTTACAACAACATTTAAATATAATTAGAGATACTGGTTGAAATGTGATAAAAAGTTAGAATTAAACTATTTAGTTATGTGATGTGTGATTTGGTGATGTATTGTGATTGTACTTGGATTGTGAAATGTGATATTGTGAAAATTTCAGTAGAGTATTGAGAGACTCATGAGTTATTGCGTTGTTTGCGAGTTTGTGGTGTGTTTTGAGAAGTCTAAGCGATGTCTTAGCAGTGTAAAAATCCAAGTTATTCTTGGTCATTTGTGAAGTCTAAGCAGAGGCTTAGCAGCGTTAAAATCCAAGTTATGCTTGGTCATTCGAGATGTGTTATGCATTTGTATGTAGCATTTGTGTGATCATATTTCATTCATTCATTCATACTTTTGTTGGGGGTAGATGCGATCTATGAAGGAGGGTCTTTATGGTCTTCTACCTTGACCTTGGGGATTTTAGAGCAGGGAATCCCTCATTTGAGAGTTGAAATGAGGGGCCACCACGGCCAGCTATACTATCCCGACTGGCTCCTGTTAGACTCGTTCTAGTAAGAGTGGATTGATAGGGTCCTTAGATCCGGTCCATGTCCTCCTGGACTACTCATTTGCGTTTGCGTTGCGATGGTACCACATGCATTTAGAGATAAGAGCATTAAGGCATTTGAGGCAATTGAGTTTGTGACTGAGTGTGTATTGATGTGTGTGATGCCTTTTGTGTGTATGATGTGTGTGATTAGTCTACCTATTTTTCTTATATGTACCTAACATATGTGAGATATTCCTCACTCTTCTATTTGTGTGGTTGGTGTTTTGTTTGGGTTAAATGTTCTTATAGGTGAACATGTCAGTGATAAGGACAAAGAAGAGTTGAATGAGAAAGCTAAGTCTCCTAAGCCTTGATTTCGTAAGTGGGAAGTCGGAGAATAGGAAGATTATTTATTTTAAAGAAGTATATTTAAAGTTTATTATGTTTTGTTAATAAGAACTTATAAAGGCTATGTCAACGCCTAGTAATATTTTATTTTCTATATCTTGAAAGAGTTATTATTGTAACTGGATATACAGTGGTGGTGTGAGAGTGTATGTTTAGAAAAATTCTGGCTAGAAAAGATTTGGTATTTAAGAGTGTTCGTTAGTGACCCACCTCTCTTTCCTGGGAACTCACTAGGTGTACCGATTCACGGTCTACCGTCGTTGTTCTAGTAGGTAATATGACTCAGAGTAAGAGTTTTATTTCGAAATTGTATTTCCTTATTTTGATAATTCTTCTTTATAAAATGAATATATTTGAATTCTTTTACTTTTATCCTTTGTCAATTTATATTTATTAATTGAAAACGTTTTAGGGTAGAAGGGTGTTACATACCACCTTTCTCTTCTTCACTCTCTTCTTTCTTAAATCATTTTATTGTAAATAATATTCATTAAACTATATTCTAGATTGTAGGTTTAACTTTCCAATCATTCAGCTTCCTAGAATCAATTATAACTAGTTCTCTTTTGAAGTATATCCTTCTCCAATCTTTACTTCACAACTAACAATTTTCATTGTTATGTTTCCAAGAACCAAAAATAATTTTGTCTCTTACTTTAAGGGGTTATTTTTCCTTCTCCTTACACTATTTCCTATGAAAAAAGATATTAGGTTTCTTTCTCTCATGGTAAGGTTTTGCTACGAAAGAAGATATGATTTAGGGTTTTAACTTCTTATTCATAAGTTAATAGAAATAGAAATAAACTTTAAGTCTAACTTATCTTGATAAAATCGATTTAACAAAATAAAATTTGCACCCACTTTGTATATATTAATTTGATCTTAACTCAAATCGATTTTGAATCTCTAACATAAATTACGTATAATAAATTAATTTTAAATAAATATCAATTCATAATTTTATTTTACTTAACCTACTTTTATTAGATAAATTTCTATCACACTGACATATTTATTAACATCGTTTAATTTTAGGAATTAAAATAATAATTTAAAAAATTAAAGACTAAAAAAATAAAAATTTAATTAAAGGATAAAATAAAAAAAAATCTCAAATTAAAAGACTTAAAATATATTTAAATTTAAATTTATGTTAAATAAATATTAACTTATAATTTTATTGGATAGGTTAATTTTTTTATTAATTAACATCATCTAATTCTAAAGATTAAAATAATAATTTTAAATAATTAAAAGATTAAGAAATAAAAAATTTAATGGAGACTAAAAAATATAAATTGAACTATTAAAAACATTTTATTAAGAATAAAAATTTATACCTACAATATAATAAATATTTTAGTCGAGATTAATTAAATATTTTAGTTGACCCATTTTTTTATCAATTTAATTAGTTTCGTTCAATTTTAAAAATTTTAAATTATTTTTTAAAGCTGGTATAGTGATTTATTTGAAATAATTACTGAACTTGTTTATAGGTATTTTAGTCTGAGAAACCGGTTCTGTCCACATTAATATTTTACACATATATTTATACCATTTAAACTATTTATATTTTTATTTCTTTCTGTCACGCTATTATTATATTCGCGGTCTTTCTTATATTATGTTCTTATCTTTTCAGTTATAAAAAAATTGCAGAAAATTAAGATTTGTCTAAGCTTAAATGTCAACGGGTTGGTTAATGCATGGTTTTTTACGCAATCATTTAAAGACAGAAAGTATGAGAGAAGACAATAAGACACTTATTCATGCCTCTGAATTTCATTCTCACTATTTAATTGATGTTTATTATATGCTTTTTTATTCATTTCTGTTGTTGCCAAAGGATGATGTTTTATTATATCATTTGTACTTATAATTTGTTAATTAAAAAATGCACAAGTTTTCCAATTAAAAATAGGAGCAGTTGTGTGGATCTAAACATTTGTACGTGGACAAATATCATTCATTATTTTCTCTCTCTATTTTAGATTTTTTATTTCGTGTTGACCTCTATTTTAGACTGAGTCAAAATTATTTAAATTAGATTCTTTAAACGTGACGTGAGTGATAACTGACAACTTTTTTTTATTAATAAAATTATTCATTAAAATATTATATGGAAATGGAAAAATAGTTGTTGCTGAACCTATTTTATTTGCCATGAGGAAGACAAGAAAAGATGTGCAATGCATGTTTAAATAAAGAGAGAGAAGATGTGTATTTTTCAAACAAAAATTTGCATACCAATCTCAATCTTAGATTTCAAAAATTGAAATTAAAAAGACTCTTTAGAGACAATAAAGTTTTAATTTCAATATTTTATTTTAATTTAAGAGTTGAGATTGATCTCTATTACCTGCATACTCAGGTTGATTCTTAAATTTAATTGAATTGATTCATAGTTGAAAATGAATCCATTATGCTCATTGTTAGTTTGTTCTAAGTGTTAAACTTATTTTCATTTAAAGCTTCATTTTATTTCCTATGTGTCTAATGTTTAAGTTTAGCTTTTATTAATTCTGTTAATCACCTAAGCTGATGCAAAGTAGTGAGAAAATAATTAAGTAAAAATAAGTATTTTATTAAAATAGGTAATTAATCCCATAATTTCGATGAAATCGGGACATGTTATTGGAGACATATAGGATTGGAATTCATGAAAGAGAAAAAAAAAAAAATTAAATGTTAAGAATCCATTTTACTTTGCTAACATGAAGAATGAAGAATGGGATGAAAGATGTTCTCCCTTAAACTTTTTTTTTTTTTGAACAAACTCATTTCGTCTAATAAATTTGAAATAAAAAAAAGACTTAAAATCGTCATTAGAACTAATTTGTGAAATAAACTTATTTCACAAATACAAATAAAATTAAAAGATTTAAATTTAGAGAGAATCGACCGAATTAATTCGAAAAATTGTTAAGATATAATTTACTTATTACTTATTATACTTTATTAATCTTAAATTAATTTTATTTATTTAATAAGATTGTAGATTTGTTGTATGCTTTCTAATATTTCATGCATAAAGAAGAGAAAAACAAAAGCGATAGAAAGAGGAAAAAATGATTTTTGATTCTCATTAAGAAAATAAAATAGCAAATAATGGAGAATATATACAAAGGAGAATGGAGGAAGAAGTAACACTTTTAACAATAATGATTATGAATAGTAACTGCGTGACACTACTAGAAAAAGATCTTTTTACGTCTGTTATATTGGATATTTAACGTCGGTTAATGCGGCGTCTTTGAATGAGATGTCGTTAAATTTAACGTCGTTTAAGGGGACAACCGACGTAATATACAAAACTTTCAACGTCGGTTAAGGGGACAACCGACGTAATATACTAAACCCTAAACCAAGATTGCCAAACATTTTTTAATCCTTTTAGCCGTGTTACTTGATAGGAGATCCTTCAAATACCACACAGGTGTTACCAATGCAAAGGTATCATTTCCACAGTGTTCATGGGGTAGCAAGCCTACTCCACCAGGAACCGCCTCTACACCTCTTCCCCCACCCACTTCTGCGAATGTGCCGGGCTTTTCTCTTGCTAGTCTTGCAGCATATGAACGCCAAATGGCTTTGAGTAAAATGGGTGGTGCACATGCCCTTATGCATCAACAAGGACAACATGCTCTTAAACAGGTAGCCATGGGCATGGGTGCTCCTGGGGTTGGTTATGATGCGACCACGCAGCACCTAATGTACTATCAGTAAAATGTATTATGTAACTCCCTGCGATAAACAAGGGAGGATTAAAGTCTGTAAGAACTGTTCTACACTACCCGTGTATTTCTTCCTTGCCCTCCTAATCTACTTTTCTAACTTTATCAGCTGCAGAGATTCCTAGGTTTTATCACAGGCATAGGTTCTGTTAAAATTAAACAACCAAAAGGAAAGTTACCTCCGATTAGAGAGAGAGAGAGAAAGAGAGGGAGAGAGAGAGAGAGAGAAAGAGAGGGAGAGAGAGAGAGAGAGAAAAGGGAAACAACCACTGGCGACGGTGGTGGCGGTGGTAAAAAATGGTGGCAGTAGAAGTCGCGAGAGAGAGATAGGGGGAAAGCATGCAACAAAATAGCAGAGATCGCGTTGGAGTTCTGATATAATAACCATCAACATCGGTTACTAAAAAAACCGACGTTAAATCAATATACAACGTCGATTATAATACCAAACGACGTTGATACTCAACAATTCCATGACGGTTAACCACAAGCGACATTATTTAATGACTATCAACGTCGTTTAAATCAATAACCGACGTTGTTATATTTTCGATGACGGTTGTATTTGTAACCGACGTGGAAAATGTAGTTATATTTACAATTTTGCCACTGCATCTAAAACAACGTCAGTTATATTTATAACCGACATTGTTTTATGACGTTGATTCGCCTTCTTCTAGTAGTGTGAGGAAAACACGAGCAATCAAACTACACCCCAAACATGAGAAAAGAGAAATATGTTAATTCTATTAGTCTCTCGCAAGTTGGGAATAGATTCATCATTCCTAGCTTGGATAGAAGAGTCTTGAATGTAGCAGGTGGGAGAGACTTCGTGAAGATGTCAACAGCTTGAAGGGAAGAAGCTACAGGCATGAGTTTCATGGTGCCATCAGTGACCTTGTTTCTTATAATATAACAATCAATTCAATGTGTTTGGTGCGTTCATGGAACACCTGCTTGGATGCAATATGGATGACTGATTGATTATCACATAAGATAGTGGCTGAAGTGGTGAGTGAGATGTGAAGATCATTGAATATATAATTAATCCATTGTATCTCACATGTCGTGGTTGTGAGGGCTCGATATTCAACCTCAGAAGAGCTGCGTGAAATGGTTGTTTGTTTCTTAGATTTTCATGAAATTGGAGAATTGTTCAGATATATGCAGTAGTCGGTGACAAACTTTATAATGAGAAGACAACTTGTCCAATCAGAGTCACTGAAGCCCTTGAGTTGTATATATTGCTATTTTTATTAAGAAAATGTCATTTCTAGGAGTCTGTTTAAGATATCTGAGGATACGAAAGGTAGCTTGTTGATGAAGATCAGTAGGTGATGCAACAAACTAGATGAGGTGGTTAACAACATAGGCAATGCCTGGGCGTGTGTTAGTTAAGTATATCGGTCGTCTAATGAGTCACGGATAGCGGGAAGCATCCTCGTCATTTAATTGAGTGTTGTCTATAATACTAGTATGTGATTAATAAGCCATTGGTGTTGAAGCAGGAAAACAGTTTATCATTCTAGTCTCATTGGGAAGATCAAGGGTATATTTTCGTTGACAGATGTGGATGCTAGTCTTATTACAGGCGATTTCTAATCCAAGGAAGAAAGTTATGTCTCTAAGATTTTTTATTTTAAACTCCTAGTCCAGTATTGTGGTAATGTTGTGATTTCGTCATTATTACTTCTAGAAATGATTATATCATCCACGTATACCAAAATATCAGTGGAGAATTGGTTAGAAAATTTGACAAAAAAAGAATGGTTTGTAGAAGATATAGAATATCCACGTGATAGAAGAAAGGAAGATAATTTGGCATATCACTGTCGGCTTGATTGCTTTAAACCATAAAGTGATCTATGTAAACGACAGGCTTTATTACCTGTGAAGCTTACATTAAAACTTCTCCATTGAGATTACCATGCAAAAAAGCATTACACCAAGTTATTTGATTGGCCAATCTTTGATAAAAGCAATTGCTAATAGATTTCTGAGTGTAGAGAACTTTACAACTGGGGAAAAAGTTTCAAATAAATCTATTCCTTCAAGTGTGTGTAGCCTTTGGCTACAAGTCTGGCCTTTTGTCTCTCTATGCTACCATCAGATCGATGCTTGATTTTGTAGACCCAGCGACATCCAATTGTAGTCTTGCCTAGAGGAAGATCCATGAGGGTCCAGGTCTTATTGGCTTCAAGAGTAGTTATTTCTTCTGTTATTGCTTGTTGCTAGCAGTCATACTTGATGGCTTCTTTATATGATTTTGGTTAAATATTGGAAGATATGGATAAAACAACATGTCTAAAAGAATCCGATAGATCAATATATGAAATAAAAGATTCAATGGGGTATTTAACATTCAGTTTATCAGTTATGGTGAAGCTACCTATTACTAATATGAAAATAAGAAAGATAAGAAGGAGCTATGTGAGTGCAAGTAAATCTTCTAGGATAATATGAAGATTATTATCATCTTGATTAAAATGTTCATTATGTGAAGGGATATTGTGGATAACATCATCATGAAATTTGGTAGAATTATCAATAGTAGGTACAAGAATATCAAATAGTTGATTGTGATGTTGTTGTTTATAAGGAAAATAATGTTCATGAAAAATAATATTTCGGGAAACTTCAATTTTATGATTATGATGGTTAAGATATTGATATCCTTTAGTATGTGGTTTAAATCCAAGAAAAATACCAAAATATGCACGTTGGTCAAGTTTCTTTCTATGATCATGAAGAGAATTAGCATGGCAAAGACAACCAAAGACATTTAGATTTGAGATATCACATGGCAATTTAAAAAGTTTTTCATATGGAGAAATGTTATCAAGGATTAGGAGTAGGAATGCAACTTATTAAGTATGCAGCATGAGAAAAACACCAAAAGGACATGGGTAAATTAGACTGAACCAATCATTTCTTTGGTCTTCTGATAATGTATAAAGCAATGTGAAAATGAGAAAATGAGATCATATTTTGAGTCATGTGTGAGTTTTGAAATAGATATTAAATTAAACTTGAAATCTGGAATATATATAATATGATAAAGAGAAAGATTTTCACTGATTTTGACAATGCCAGAATGTGTAGCAATAACACTTTGACCATTGGGAAGATTAATAGGAATAGGCGTAATGGATTTGTAGTGTAAAAATTACTCAAAGAAGCACATACATGATTGGTTGCCCCAGAGTCAATGATCCAAGAAGATTTGAGAAATTTGTTACCTAGAGAGGAAATATTTTGTAATGTTAGTGATCCAATTTGGTTGACTTGTGCCTGCATTGAAGATTTATCATCAGAAGATTGTTGAAGATGCATCAAAGTATGATATTGTTGAGTTGATATCCTAGTGTCAGTGCTATCTGGATTCTTGAGATTAAAACTTGTATTAGAATCAGTTTGCATATTATGTAGTTGAGAATTTCTACTAGTATAAGGTTTGTAACCAGATGGAAAACCATGCTTCTTGAAACAAGAATCAACAGTATAACCATTTCTTCCACAATGGGTGCATATTCTTGAAATTCTTGGTCTCTAAATTTGAAGGATATCCATGCTTTCGGTAACAAATGCTTTAAGAATGACCATTTTTCCCATAGTAGGAGCATGTTTGAACAATAGATGTATTATTTTGTATAGGATTGACGCTCTTTGAATTAGCAATGAAAGTATTAATAAATAATTGTCTTTCTTATTGGGTTACAAAAGAAAAAAATCTTAGTAATAGAAGGAATAGGATCCAAAAGAAGAACATGAGATTTGATGTTGTTGTATTGTTCATTTAAACCACGTAGAAACTATATTCCTTGATCTTCTTGTTTTCTTCGAATCATAGTATCAATCATAGAACAAAGCATTTTGTTAGACAAGCGGAGATAGGATGTGGTAGAAAATAATCCAATTTATCTCATATAATGGGAAGTTTTGTAAAATATTCAGGATGGTAAGACCACATTGACTTAGAGATGTAGCTTCCATCTGTAAATCAAATACACGAAGGAGATCTCCCTGGAAAAATCTTGCTTTCAAATCTTTCCAGATGTCAATGGTCATCCATCCAGATGATGCTTTATCTAATGGAAGAGAAACAGAGTGAACAAGTCAAGATACAACCATGTTATTGCACCTGCTCCATGCTAAATATGTTGAATCTGCTTTACATGGTGGGGATTATTGGCATTGATAAACTCTATTTTATTCTTTGTACTAAGGGCTGTTACCATGGACTTACTCCAATAATGATAATTAGTAGAATCAAGAAAGAGGGAAGCAAGTGTAGTTGCGGGATTTTCATTAGGGTGTAAGTAAAAGAAGGAATTATATAATTGTTTTTCAACCATTGAAAGAAAAGAAAACTCAAAGAATTGAAAGAAAGAAGAAATAGGCACGTAGTAGAGCTCTTCATATGAAGAGCTCTAATACCATAACAAGATCGTGGATTCGCTGCATAGTTTCTAACATTTCATATATAAGATATTACAAAGAAGAGAAAAACAGAAGCCAAAGAAAAAAGGAAAAATAATTCTAATTCTTATTAAGAAAATAAAGTAGTGAACAAGGGAGAATATATATATACAAAGAAGAATGGAGGGAGAAATAAAGGTATTAACCATAAATGATGATAAACAGTAACTATGTGAAGAAAACAGAACAATTAAAGTACAACCTAAACATATGAGAAAAGAAAAATATATTAATTTTATCATTATTAAACATTTAAACTAGTGATGTTTTAATAATAAAAGTTAAAATTTAATTATTGAGGAATAATTTTTAATTATTATTTTATTAATATATGAAAATAAATAAATGAGAGTTGATATATAAAAGTGATAGAAAGAGTACATGAGGATGAGGTTTGGTGAAGTTTACTACCAATAATCTTCCTTCCAATCTTTCCATAAATTTATATTCTGCTCTTAGTAATTTAAATTTTATTTTCTATATATTCAATTAAAACAAATCTTGAAGCAAAAAAATAAACCTTGTGCGTACATTTTTATTGATTTTTTTATTACTTAAATAGATATAATTATTAAGCAACCAAGTTTTCATGTGAATACCTAGGAATTAACAACTCCATTTATCACTGTTTTATCAACATTAACCAATATAAAAAATGGATCTTTTATATCAATATGAATATAAAAAATGGATCTTTTATATCAATATGAATCGATGTAAATTTTAACGATTAATGTAAAAAGTTTACCTTTTAAATTAATTGTTAGATGAATTAATGTAAAATGTATATTTAAAAAAATGTTTGGATAATTTCTTTTACTACAAATTAGATTCAATAACAACATAATAAAGATATATTGTAACGATTAAAAAAATTATTACTAAAATAGTAAGGAAAATATTAGATAAGTGCATATTTTTTTACCAAAAATGTAAAGTTATCATTATACAGAATAAATTAATTATCTACTGATAAAATCGGTAGAAAATACAATAAATCTGTAGGTAATGTTATTATCTATGGATTTTCTACGATAACAAATCCGTAAGTAAAATCTTCGTAACTAATGTTACATACAGACTCAACTGTAGGTAATATTTTTCCGTAAATAATTACGTAGAAAACATTCCGTAGGTAAAGTAGATACTGAAAATTCCCTATGTAAAAGACGTACAGATTTTTTCGTAGATAAATTTTTGAAACCTACTGAATAATTCGTAGGTATAACCTACTGACTAATCCGTAGGTAAAGGTACCTACTAATAATTCTGTCCGAAATATGTGAAATACCTGCTAATAATTTCATAGGTAATACCTACCGTAATACAAGAAAATTTATTATTACCTATGGATATTTATCTACGGATTTAAGGTAGTACGTAATTTATATTTATATACAAATCTGTGCGTATATAATATACTCATACTCGTATATAAAAATAAAATACATACGGATTTTTAGTCCGTAGATAATGTAAGTAAAAATGGTAGGTAATTTAAAAAAAAAATTAAATAGAATTTAAAATAAACTTAAAAAAAATCCTGAAATATAATTTATAAAACTGATTCTAACAAAAACCCTAATTCCCTGAAATAAAAATTACGAGCATCTTCTTCGTTTTTCCATGAACTGCTTTGCTCTCTCCGCTGCCGTTCTCTTCGCCGCCTCTCTCTTCGCCGCTGCTCTCTACTGTTGATGGCTTCGACAAGCTAGTGTAATCGTAGGGAAGCCTCGACGAAGCCCTCTGTTCTTCCTCAGGTAAGGGATTCTTTACATCTTTTCTTATTTTCTTGGATTGTAGTATTGTAGCAAAGATTTATACTCCTGATAAACTTCTAATTTAGTAGCTGGTATTAATATTACTGCCCGACTGAGCGACAGTGAGTACTGTGAACTGCTCTCTCCGTCACCACTCCCTCCACCGCTGCTCTCTGTTGTTGAAGGCTTCAATAAGCCAGTGTAACCCTAGGGGAACGAAGCCCTCTGTTCTTCCTCAGGTAAGGGGTTCTTAGATCTTTTTTTATTTTCTTGGATTGTAGTATCATAATAATAAGGGATTCTGTAGTTCTTTTGTGTGTTGCAAGACAGTGAATGTGACTGTTGAGCATGTCTTGTGTTGTGGGAGTAAATGTTGTTGATGGATGCAACATTGATTTTGGGCATGGAAGGTGCTGCAAGGAAGGAGGTGGAGAGCTTTGCCACTAATTCATAAAAGTGGGGAAAGGGATTTGTTTGAGTGTAGAAAATTTCGTGTGGCAGGATAAAGGGGCAACTGCCAACCTGTTGGAGAGACCATTAATGGTAGAGAAGAGAGCGACATGACAGAAATAATGGGTGATTTGGGTCTGGAAGGCATCTAGTTACTGGAAAATAGCTTGGAGGCTGTCTTCCATGGTGGCAGCTGTGGTAGGGGAGAAAGCTGATGAAAGCACCACCATTTGATAGGAAGCTAAAGCTAAGCTACTGTATGCTATTGATATGTCACTATTCTTAGCAGCTGTTTACAGGAAAGGACAACAGAAACTTAGGTCCATTTTCACAATGGAACATAACAGGAACTTACAAAGGTTTGTCTTCATTACTAACCTGAGTATATGTCTGATTTTCTATTATATTTGAGTTGTAGCTTTGGTCAGTTTGTGTTTAGTGTAAGTGGTTGCACAGTTGAAAAATTGTTGAGCATATGCTTCACTGATGTCTCTATTTAGAAAATTTATGATTGGATAAGAAACTAAATCAGAGCTACCAAGAAGTTATTGATATATCATTGACCTTTAAAAAACCTTTTCTGTGTCTTTTTCATTTTTTGAATACTTTAATTGTCTTTTTTTGGGGGCACACTTGTTGCTAAATGCTATGGTTATCTTTATGCCTATGTTTTACATGTTCTTAATACCATTGGAGAGATCATAATAATGGCTGAGGGGGCAGCATCCAGGCTAAAACTAGGTTGCATGCTGCCTCAAATTAAGTAAATGAACTTAAGACATTTTGAAAGATCATGCAATTTTGAAAGTAATTCCGTGCAATTTGAAAGTAATTTTGAATAAACTTACTTTATCTATTATCTTTTTGTGTGATAAATTGGTAAGTTTGTTGAAATTTGAGGATGTTTGTATGTTGATCTCTTGAAATGTAGGGACTTGGAAATTTTTGGATACCAGAAATGGCTCTTCCACATTTCCAGACATCAAAAAAACAAATGGCAATTCTGTAATTGAGTTAGTCAGTACTCCTACAAAGATAAGCGGAGTACATTATGTTCAGGTGAGATGTTGAACTATATTGCTATTCATAGGAATTCAGCTTTCATATGCTGTATATTTTCTTATTTGTTAAACTTAAAACTTTATTCATTAATTATGTATTTATTGGAAACATTAGTGGCTTTTGTGGTTACTTGAAGTTATTAAAGTTCCTATGAATCTTGTCCTTTGTTATTCTGAAGAACTTAAAAACTCTTCACTCTTATTAATTCATTTACTAAACTGTAGTTTCTGCCATTATGATGTCAGCTTGTGTGTTTTTATTTGGTTGGCCTTTTATGGTTGCTTAAATGTTTTAATTGAATGGAGAGGGAGTGCTATAAATTATAACACATGATGAACACACTTCCTTAATAAGTCAAACTTGAAAAGGTTGACCTTGATTAGAGTAACTATCTATCTGTTTTCTTAATGACAACAATTCTGAAGATAATGAACTTTATAGACTAGTTTGTTTGAAAAATGAAATGTGTGACATGTGATTATTAGTACATTACATCTCTAATTTTTCTATTCCTTTTAGGTTTTCATCTTTTGTTTTCTCCATCTCGAATTTCATCTTTTTAGTTAACATTACTCTCTAATTTCTCCAATTTCTCCATGTTTGAAAATGAACAGTTAAAACCCATCTAGTGGCCATTCTCTGTCGTATGAAACTGTCTTAGTTTTGTCATTATAGTCTGTCTCAGTTGCTGAGTCAAGTGCATTTTTTCATACTTCTAATACACAGATAGCCATGGATAATAATCTAGCCTGAACTCTGTATTTTGTATATCCTAAAGCATACGGATTATTGTTTGTAGGTAAATTTAACACATAAATTATATACGGATTTCTATCTGTATGTAATTTATCTACAAAATACTAGTCATATGTAAACGAATACTATTACTTACGAATTTAAATTAGTAGGTAAATTTCCTACTAATAATAATTTGTAGATAATTTACATACAGATTATTATCCGTAGTTAATTTTACATACAGATTATTACCCACGGATGACATTACCTATGGATGAAAACTGGTAGATAAATTACCTACAATTAAATTACCTACGGATTTAGTCGTAGGAAATCTGTAAGTAAAAGAAAATTACTTACGAATTTTTTACAATACCTACAAATTTATGTTGTAGATAATATCATTTTTTTTTTGTAGTGATATCCGTAGGTAAGGACATACAAAGTAACAACCGTTTGTACTTATAATCTTGTATAATAAACATATAAATATTGTATATACAAATTGAAAAGCATCATTAAAGCCACATTTTTTACTTTTTAGCTGAACTTCTATTGTAAATTTAGGTCAAACAAACTTTATAAAATAAAAATATACAACTTTAAAGTAAAAAATTCATACAAAATATTAATAAAAGTCATACACTTAAAAGAACCAGTTCAATTGTTTTTTCAAATAACTCATAAAACGTTATAAACCTACTAATAGTCAGTATATCCTCCAGGAGAATCGTTATCATGTTGTTGACCACCTTATTGTTGCTCAGGATTCAGTTCTTAATCAGGATCTACTTATTGTTGGCCATTGTGTTGTTGAACATTATTTTGTTAAATTATATTTTCAACTGCTGCTGCAAGTAGTGGTAGAAATTGCATTATTGCACCATGGAATGTTTGAAATTGTGAACTAATCAGGCGATTTTGTTCCTCACAGTTTGATAGTCATGCCTTACTAGTTGATAATCGTTCTCTTAGTCGGGTAATCTCTTGTGAATCAGCTAAGTGACTAGAACAAGCTTCTGTTTGATATAGAAAATTATCAACACTATCTTCACAGTTTCCAACATATCCAACACCATACACCCGACCTTATGTCTTCCACCTGTAGATGCTAACCAACATCTATTTCTTAGTCTATCTTCTTCAACTGGAATTAAAGGAGTAGAATGTGAACCACCAACACAATATGCAGATTCAGATAATACTTGTGAAAAACGACTTTCAAAATCTTCGTGTAAAAACAAATGTTATTTTAGTTTTATAATATAAATAAAAAAAATTTCAACAATTAAAAACTGAAAATAAATGAATCACATGAGTCCGTTTTGATCGTTCATCGACAAATTGACTAGTATTCTTTCTTATATGTGTTTGTTGAAAAATGTCATCTACATGTACAGTGTGACCAAGCTCTTGACTCTTCAAACAAAACCGAGTATAGTTATAAAAATATATGCAAAAAAACAATACATTACTTTTGTATTCATACCAATCGAATGGCGTGTTCATGGACATTGATTGAGCCACCTGTGTGCAAACTTCCACCTTTTTCAGAGGCTCTATTCTTCTTAGCTGTATCACACTTTGTGAGATACAAAGGCTTGTTCCATTGAGTCAAGAGACTATTCCAAACAACATTTCCAATCTAGTATGGTTTTTTACCATCTTTGCGGACTTCCTTAAACATCTTTTGATAGTCCATGTAATAAGAAAAAATATATATTTATTTTTTCACATCATAATTCTTACATCAAACTTTTACTAATTACTATCATACATCATCCATAATATCTGTTGTTTACTCCCTCTTCGATTCTCATTTCTCTATCTGGCAAGTTGTATACTTCTCCTAGAATGTGAAAAAGTAATCCTTAAAAGAACAATTCTATATACATGCTGCTTGGTAGTGTGGTAGGAACATGAAGCAAGAAATTGAGTGAGCATTTTTTAAGGGTGAACATATATTACACTTCAAGTATGATATTGCCAATAACTCGGGGGATTATAAGTGCGGTGACTCGACTTTGTTTTTCTGAAAAAAAAATGCAAAACCAAGCATTGCATTGAACACTTTCAAAAAAAAAATTATTTTACAATAAAAAAATAAAGGTTTTCGTTAGGCATAATACATACCACTCCTCACCGAAGTGACTATACCAAGTAATGAGCGATAACCAAATTTACCTGTACCGCACAAGGAAAGATCTCAATCGACGTAAGGCGAGGGTCAAACTCCACTACTCAGCCGGGGGAAGAGTCTGCAACAAAATCAATTGAATAGACATAGAAGTCTAGTAAGCATATCAATTCAAGCAAATCCGACTAGTTTAGGCGCTGCCTTCCAAACTTCTGATGAACCACCAGATTGTATGAACTCCAGAGCCCTATTGTTGTTACAGAGTGCAGGTAGCAAACAAATATTTAGCAAACAGGAGAATCAATAGGCTTTGCTCCTATCCTCGCTAATTAGCTACCTGTATTTAGTTACGGAAAATTTCTTAGCTAATCTGTAGCTAATCTGTCGCAACAAATTTTAGCGATGAATTAGTAAAAAATTAGCTAAGAAATTTTCCGTAACTAATGTATAAATTTCCTGTAGTGTTTTGGCGCTAAACTGTATTCATTAAACATAAATACGATTATATTTAGTATATCATATATTTGTATTTAACGGTATTTTGACGCTAAACTGTATTCATTAAACATAAATACGATAAAATTAATGAATTGTTAGTATCATATAAGAATAAAAAAACATTGATGTTGATAAAATATTTTCTTAAATATAAATTATAGTTTAAACATTGTAGACTTTGCTTATTGCATTGTTTTCTTGAACATATGACAACATTTATAAAAGTGTAGTTATTATGATGTATTGTCGCGGTTATTTTTACACTGGTCTAAAATGAAAAAGCGTGATCTTTTATGACATACTAGGACCACTTAAAACGTATTTGAAAATCCATGATTAATACGTGACTTAAATGGACCACGGTGTTTACAACTATTGTGGTGGGTTAAATTTGAGATGAGATGCCCCCACTTCACATATAAAGAAAGTGGTTATGAAGTCTAGTTAGACAGTTACTTCTATCTGCAATTTGTTATCAGCTCATATCTTAACAATCATACCAGAGAAATCTGGAAGCACCATTCTTGTTAGCATTTATGAACAAGCCCCACACTAGAGTCCTCTTCCCACTTAGTAAACTATATAACCTCTAAAGCACAAGCACCACCAATCATGACATGTTCAGAATTTATTATTTCTTAAAGAATCCATTACTTTTCTTATTCAAAACTCTACATGTATACTCTTACATTAAGAACCCTAAAGTAATAATGTCAAGCTCACTAAAACAAAACATAAAATGTAAAACTAATTGTTTCCTAAATGAGTGAATCTTCATTGGGGGGTCGTGATATTCCATTTTCTTTCTGCCTTTGTCATAAAAGTTAAAACTTTTTGCAACTACTTCTAAAGCTCTTGCAGAAGCCAACTAAATCATCCTTTAACTCTGTTTACTTGTGTAATTGTAATTAGCCTAACTACCATATTTAGTGAATCCTTTATACATACCTTGATTGCATCATTCTGGAATAATAACTTTTGGAATTGGAATCTTTTTTCATCTTGATGTTGAAATCCTTCATCATATCCACATCATTACTTTCACGTGCATGTCCGTTAGGAATGATAACTTTAGGGGTACATATAATAATTTGATGCTCAGTTCTTCGCCCAAGTCACAATTCACTTCGGATTTCTTTTAAAATAACTGAACTTTTTCTGCAAAAACGAAATAGTAACATACAGTTTTTCTTTTCCTTTTGTCCTTTGCTAGAAGTCATGATTAAATCAAATCTTTTTATAGCATGGGTATTAGTAAATGCTAAAACTCAAATCAGTGATGAATTAGCAGAGTAACAGTAGATTGAAGAGATTTACTCTATTTTTAGTGCTCGAATGCGAATAAAGAAACCACATTCAGCATCTTAGCGCAATTATGAGGTAATAGTATGTCCCTTAGACTATTAAATATTTTGGAAATCGTAACGTGAGAGGGTGAGAAAGTATTGATGATTCTTTGGTGGCCCGTGATATTCACACATCAATGTTTGATCTTCTCATCCCCACCTTTTTCTATTTTTTTATTTTGACAAAAATATCTTGATGGAAACAAGTTTTTTGAGTTTTCCATGGTGTTTGTTGATACAGCAGAAATAAGTTTTCATCAAATTGATGACATGCAAGAAAAAGTAACAAAGTGAATGATGTTAGAGAAGAAAGAATGAAGGTGAGAAAACTCACATGGATAAGGTGATGAAAGATAAGGAAGAGCATGCACGTAGAAGAGAGAGTGAAAAATGGTGAAGAAGACAATGATGGGTTTATGGACCTTCTTCGGTTTGTATTGTAATGTAGGCTGAATAACGTAATGAGCCACACATTGGATCTTTAGCCCAATGTTCTTGGGATATTCATTTTGCACTTTTTTGGGCTTAATCACGTAGACCTTAAATACTATTCTCCGTGTTCGTCAAGAAAAGCTTCCAAAAATCACGATTTTAAGATTTGAGTTATTAACGTTACAAGAGTTGGGGAATAGTTACATAATCATTTGATTACAGGGAACTAAAAATAAGAAAAATATTATATAATTATACTCCAATTGAAATGTGAATTTCTGGAACGCTTTCCATAAATAACTAATATACAACAAATGTATTTGATACCCAGAAACTGCTCATATGAATTGCTACCTCAAATGTTTGAAATCTCACACAAATTACTAAAATTCTCCCACTGGTCGACCCTAGTGGGTTCAATTGTTGAATTTTCACTTATGGTTCAATTGTTGGACACTTGCTACAATCTTCTTGTCATGCTCCTTTTGGCAGCATGCCGAAGATGGGTTGGAAATGTGGATTGCTTCGCATTGAACAAGATCTTTTGAGGACACCTCATTCTGCTTTATCTGTCTTTCCTTGCTTTTGCCCCACAACAACATATACAATCCCGCCACAATCAACGCTGATCCTGTTATACTGCACAAGTACATAAACAAACCATAAGGCATATTCAGTTGAGAAGAGGAAGTTGAAGGTTCACCTATAATTGCATGGCTAATTTAGTTGCTAAATTAACCTTCCAAGGTTGAGACACTCGTCTAGTACCAATGGCTCCGAAAGGGCCACAATCACCAGCATTAGAGGACTAAAAGCAGATGCAAATACTGGTCCCTTCCTTCGCACGCACCAGGCTAAAAGGGTGTAACACACTCCAGAGGCAAGGATTCCCTGCAAAATTAAAAAATATAGCAACCAATTATACCTTGTAATTAACTTCATTTAACTATTCAATATTTTGGTTGTATGCGTTTGTTGCTGATGGAAATGGAGAGTAGTTAGAAAGCACCAAAACCAAATATTTAATCAATTACCGCAGAAGCTGCTGTTAGAAGCCTAAAGTCCCAACCAAGTTTCCACTGGCTCCAATCTCTCTCAGTACAAAGAGCATATATAACGGATAGGATTGAGGCCGTTGAAGAGCTTAAAGCCGCAATTGAATAGTGCCACGGAAACTTTTCACTCATCTTTGCCTGCGATTCACTTACAAAATACAATTACTGAGTGAGTAATTTGTAACACGTTTTTTGTAAAATCATCAGAAAGTAATTGAAGGCAAATGAGTTGAACCTGGATTATCAACCACACTGAGTAGCTCAAAGCGACTGCAAAGGCTAGTATGCAGCCCCACAAGACAGAACCTGTGGGGGCACCATGTGGTGATGGTGCATGGTGCAACAAGCTAACATGTGTTGACCAGAGACATATCTTTCTTCCTTTGTAGAAAGTGAGGATCATGGCACCACCAACTCCTGCTAAAGTTCCCACCAACTTGGCCATCCCACCTGCTGTTCCAAGATTTGACTTCTCAAGTCTGCCATGATTGAGCAGGGAAGGGGATGCAATGTAATCCCCACAATTGGATCAAATGCTATTCAATACTAACAATGGTGATTGGAAAGAATGCTAGTTATACACTTTTCTATTCGTTAAAAATTTATTCAAAATTCAAAATCACCATTGGAAAACCCTTGAGAACTTGGATACAGTTGAATAAGTGTTATTTATGCTGATTTCTGATTGTAATTGAAGATTCACCATATATAATTTACTTGTTTTATTCTCTTAAAAGTTCTTATAAAAAAATTGTTGAAACAGATTATATGCAAAGTTACATGGGGCGTACCGGAGACTAACAGACAAGAAGTAGGTAAGAGCAGGGATGAGATTCAACATGGCTGAAACATATACTGCAGATGTTAAGGCCAACGCTTTAATGTAGAGACTTTGTAGTAAGGATCCCCTGAAAAAAATTTTAAATCATCATCTTCCATTTCTTGCTTAAATTCTATATTAAATGGATTAGGGCATTAGGAATTTTACCCAAATAACCCACAGAGAAAACCTTGGAATAATACTAGCCAAGTGACATATTGCAGTTGTTTCCTGGTGAAACACATGCCGAAATAAAAGTAGTTAGATTCAAATTAACATTAATTTCTTAGTGTTTAACGTGTGCATTAGCATTATCACATGAAATTATTTATCTGCACAGGAAAGAAACAAACTGGTTTTATTTCCTAACTCTTTAAGGGAAATATTAGAGAAACACCTTTCAAAGATGAGAGCAAGGGGAACAATGAAGGCAGAAGCAAAGATGAAGCGGTAGGCAACAAAAACATTTAAGCCTGTTCCACTTTCTGCTACCATCTTTAACATGATATTCAGCACTGCATATAGAGTCTGGAGCAGTATCATTAACAGTGCAGGCTTCACATTACCTGTGGCTTCAACTTTGTATAAGATATCCATATTCCAATTCCTATGGCCAAAATACAATGCAGCATGAAGAAGAACCAGAAGTAAAAGCTTCTGATACCCCCTGCTGTTTTGACAATATTAAACTTTTTGGCTTGTGTTATTGAAATTAAATAATGGATAATAGATTTGTGAACTATTTTTGTGCAGCATATACATGCGTATAAGTAATATCTAACAAAGATGTCCCTTTGCTATATCATGCAGACATGCAGTTTAGAATTGATAAGGAGACAAAATGGCTTCATTTTGTGTGTTTTTATTTGGTTTTTTTGGTCCCTTCCTTTCCTTTTTTCGATCTTTTATAAATTTTATATTTTCTTTTATAATATCTTTTATTTACCATAACCTATAGGTTGCATCGTGCTTAAGGCCAAAGCTTAAGAAACAAGGTTGTCTGTTAGTAAGTTTCAAAAGGTCTGCAGAGAGTTGTTGAAGTTATAAAGTCGTATGAAGTTTCTATGATGCCCTTATGAATATGGTATTCAATATGAGATCTTAAAGCACTTATTATTGATTTTATAAATGTTTAAAAAGAAACTAAAATATTTACAACAAAGAGCAATATAAGTTACAGTTATTGATTTGAAACTTAATTACATAATTCATTATAAAAGTGGTTTTTAATTCTTAAATGTTTTTCTAATCAAATTTTATATTTTTTTATATCGATAAATTTAATTTATAAATTTTAGAAAATATGAAGATTATAATCTATTATAAAAAAAATTCATATTTTCCACTGAACAAATTCATGGGTAACATTTAAAAATCAGTGTGAAATTAATTTTTTCCCACGAATTTCCCACTGTCATAAGTTTGTAGGTAAAAGCCTAGTAGGAAATTATTTTTCATTATTTCCCATAGACAAGTCAGTGGGAAATTTCCCACAGGCAAGTCAGTGGGAAATTTCCCACAGGCAAGTCAGTGGGAAATTTTTCACAGACAAATCAGTAGGAAATTTCCCACAGACAAGTCAGTGGGAAATTTCCGACAGGCAAGTCAGTGGGAAATTTCCCACAGGCAAGTTAGTGGGAAATTTCCCACAGGCAAATCAGTGGGAAATTTCTCACAGACAAATTAGTGGTAAATTTCCCACAGACAAATCAGTGGGAAGTTTCCCACAAACAAATCAGTGGGAAATTTCCCACAAATAAATTCATGAAAATTTTTTATAAATATTTTTTACGGAAAAATTTGTAAAAAATTTTTTTTTCTATAATTCAAAATTATAACATATTTTTCAATATATTTTATTGAATTTATTATAATTCAAATAATGAAACTTACTAAACATTAAAATTAAAAACAAGACACACAACAATTATATTTAACATTTTTAATATAATATTCAACAAGTTTAACATTCAACTAATTCAATATTTCACAAATTCAACTAAAATGTCAAATAATGCAATGAAAATTTCAATTTAAACTATTGCAAAATGAAAAAGTTAAAGTGTATAAACTAAGCTAAACTATCTAATAATCATTATATTCAACTCCATCATTTTCAGTTTCCTGTTG